>CM038114.1:41656006-41787004 GCA_001642375.2 Mentha longifolia
ATCTTCAAATATTAGTGTTTGTATTAAACTAATTATATTAAATAAAATATTATACCTGCATCGCACGTAATCTCTGCTAATATATATAAAAAGTAAATAAAAGATAAAACCACGTATAAATCTTTCTTCATGAAAAAGAACAGTGAAAGAAGAATCTGCAGCAAATTAAATAATTTAATATGGAATATGTGAGAGAATTATGATACCATTATAATTTTTATATAAATATAACTTTAAAGTTATCAATAATTACGTTTATTATACATATAATATTAAAGTATATTAATGTCCTTTTATTTAGGGATATATTAGGCAAAATCAATTTTGTAACAATAAGTTCTTCTAAATTTATACAGTAATAGTAATAGACTTGTAAATAGAATTATACTTATATATAATTATATAAAGAGAATTATAAATATAAAGGAAGTGGTAATATAGTGATAGGGAGTTGATCAACTAGAAACCAACCCAGTGTTAACTAGGAACCATTTTACACCATTAATCTTATCTAATCCAACAATCCAAATTTGATATGATTAATAAATTATTATCTTGATTCTTTAATTATTGCCGTGTAGAAAGGATAAATGTGTAAATTAACTGTTAGGATATTTATGTAAGGGGGAACTTGAATCAAGTTGATAATAAAAGAAGTGTTTTGATTCGATTCCAAAACCCGCGTTTTAAATAGAATATTTCCCTTATTATCTTTGATGATCCAACTCTAAGTTAATATTTACATTTTAATGTATTAGAATAACTCATCTGTTAAGGAGTTCTAAGTATTAAAATGTAACTCTAGAGTATCTATGTGAGAGCACTTAAAAGGAAGCTGAAGCGCCTGGCTAAAGGAAAAACAGTGGAACGCTTCAAGAAGCGGAGCATCCAGAATAGCCAGAGCGTGCTTCCAAGGACAGAGCACTTGTCAGGAAGCGTGACGGAGCAGAAGCGAGAGCAACAAAGTACAAGGCAAGAAGCGAAGCGTCCTTAGCTTGCTGGAAGGAAAACCGGAGTGCTTACTGGAAGGGAAGCCAGAGCGCACTTCCAGTACAAAGCGCTTCCAGACCAGAAGCATGCCCTGAGAACAAAGCGTCTGCAATAAAGTCGCATGAAAGCAGAGCGACTGAACAGCTCGAAGAGCGTGCTTAGTTTCAGTGTGAAGGAGCTCGCTTTCATTACGCAAAGCGTCTCCACACTTAGCCGCATCAGCTGCAAATTCAAAGTAGATCAAAGCGCCTCTCTGATCTAGAGCGTGCCTTCAGGTCATAGCGAGAGCGTCTGACAAGCAGGTGAGATGCGATAGCTGCCAGACCACGTGTCCGCCTCTCAGTGCCCAAAAGAACGGTGTGCCGTCCAATCACCGAATGCACAGGCCTAGGTTCTAACAAGTCAACAACTACTCCCCTAGGACTGTGTGCTATAAAGTAAAAGATTTGATTCAGATTGGACATGGTGAGGTGCACGCAATCTATCTTTCCAACGGATAGATTTGCTTTCCCTCCCTATAAATAGAAGGTTCAAACTACATAATAGATGGGAGAGATATCAAGTGAAATCAAGAGTATAAGAGAAGAGAGAAGGTGCTTCCAACTTCGAAAAACCTCTTTCCTTCTCTACCTTCAATATCTCCGATCCAACCTTCTAGCTCACAACTTAGGGCTTCAATCTCATTTATCCATAAGCCCTAGAGAGAAATCCAAGCATTCTACATTGTACTTCATTGTAAAAGGATTTCTCATTAGTTGGAAATATACGAACCCAAACCCAAACCCTAAACTGAGTTTGAGTGTTTTGTATGTAAAGGTTGTAAGGCTCGTGAGTGCCTATCGTATAAACTCATAGACTCGTGAGTGTCTATCGTATAAACTCACGTGGTTCTTGGGGTACCCAGTTAAAACCTCAAGTTGAGTGAAGTTCCTCACCGAGTTGTGGTGGGAAGAGTGGATGTAGGAGCGTAACCTCCGAACCACTATACATCTTGTCTTAAGAGTTCGTGCTTTATTTTGGGACCAACATTAACACATCATAACTACCACAATTACTACTAGAAAGTTGCCTTCAGTAATGAAATTTACATTAGGGTGTAGGATACGATAATATTGTAATTTAATGTTTGATTTGAAATAAACTTTATCGGTAATATTTATTGTATATTTTTTGCTTGCAGTAATGTTGTTTATATAAATATAACCTATTTCAAATTGGTTAATCATGGCAAATAAATAGATGCTGAATTACAAGGTTCGAATTGCTTATTTACATACATCTAATTGATTATTTTGTATCTATATCTTACCAATCGAATTTGCTTTTTACATTGGAAATATGCTTATTTGTATGTATATTTCATTTTTTGAATTGTTTTTTTTATTCTTATTAACTTGCTTATTTACATTAAGCAAATGCTTATTTTGTATGCATATTTCACATTTTGAATTGCTTATTTATTTTTATTAAATTACTTATTTACACTAAGCAAATGCTTATATTGTAGAAATATTCATTTATAATTGCTTGTATACACTTTTTGAATTGCTTATTTATTACTATCAAATTGCTTATTTACACTAAGCAAGTGCTTATATGTATATATATATATATATATATATATATATATATATTACACTTTTCACTTGCTTGTTTACACTTTTTAAATTGCTTATTTACACTTATCGAATTGCTACACTAAACAAATGCTTATTATTTTTAATATAAATTTTCCTTTTTCTTTATATATATATATATATATATATTCTAAGAAAAACACTGCAAAAGATATAATTAATAAATCAATATATTACTCTTTGTATTGCTTATTGAGGATTTCTATGGTACTAACAGCTATTTAGATAGTATTTTCTCGCTTAATCACATCGAGGTTTGATTTTTATGTAATTTGTGAATGTAATAACGTTATTAATTGTTTTTGTTTTGTTTTGTTTTGTTTTGTTTTTTTTTTTTTTTTTTTTATCAGTCAAACACAACACAACACAACACTATCACACACATACGCATTCGATGTGACTCGAACCCTGACCTATATGTTGAAGGGGAGATGTCTGACCAACTGAGCTGCAATTCGTTGTCGTTATTTGTAATAGCCGTAAAAATTCGTTCTAGAAAATTGACCGTATTGATTTTCTATAAATAAGATTACATAGCTATTTATTAGCTATTGGAGGACGGATTAGCTTAATAAAGTATTCTCGAGCTATATCATTAGCTATTTAAAATAACGACAACGAATTGCATGAGAATGCTATAGTTTATTTATTCCGGAAATAAAATTAATTATAGAAGCTTTATATTATATTATTATTTCGGAACGAGCTCGAATTATAGCGCACGACGTGCGAAGTTAAGATACGAGGTGAAGTGAACTCGAAGATGCATGATGAATTATGAGCATGAATTATTATTTTATTTACTTGATTAATGTCGATGTTTAGCTATTAATTGTGGGATGCTTGTTTGATGAATGTGATTATATTAGCATATGTATTAACATACACATACTGTTGATATATCACTTATCTTCTTATTTGTGTAGAAATTATACACTAGATGATCATCATCTACGACTAATATTATTTATTGGGGACAAAATGCGACACATAAGATATATTATAGGGTTACATTAATAATTAGAGAGAGATCATAGTATATAATAGTCTACACTAGTAATTAAAAGAGAGGAATAAAATAAGACATGTATAGTGTATGTGTGTGTGCCGTGTCCAAACTAGAAAGGGAGAAGAGAATTACCCACCTATAAACACATCATCGCAGCCCCCTCCCCCTCATTTGTAGCACTCAACTCTCTCTCTCTACACCCCACCTTCTTCTTCATCTCTCATCCACCATGGATGAGAGCTTCAAGCTCCATAAATGGTGAAATACCCACATATCACTCAAAACAGCTCCAATTCCTCCCAAATTTCGTCCATCTCTTCCTTTTAATCCCTAGAACAATAATATGTTGGTTGTTTCATGATTCAAGAGCTCCAAGGTCGACATGCAAGCTTCGGACCTTTCGTCGAACACCTTGTGTTCGAATCTTGTTCTACCAATTGGTAAGTCTATCTTCTCCTTGATGATTTCGTAAGGTAGATGATGATCTAAGCTAGATAAGTGAGGTTCCAGATTCGGCCCTTAAGATGAATCACCATGCATGTCCTTGATTCTTGCGTATTCTTGATCTCCATCAAATTTGATGATTAATGATATGCATATTGTCGAAATATCCCGAGTTTCCCTCAAGATCAACCCTGTTAAGTCCTTTTACGAGTCCTTTTGTTGAGTATTAACCATGTTCTTGAGCTTAATTGACAGCTTAAAGAGTATTAAACCCAAGCCCATTGATATTATTTTCGTTTCTAGTTCGGGCATTTTATCGAACAGTTCTTGCGCAGCGTGTTTGAGCCATTTCCCTTTGTTAAAATCGAAATATGTCTAAACAAATATTGTAGCTTATCCTTCCAGATATCCGTGGCTAAAATTTCAGCTTTATTCGAGTTCATATGAGTGAGCTATGATGATTTGAAGTTCGTATATGCAACCTGCCAATTTCTAGAAAAATAGATTGAGCAACAATTTTAATCCTCGTTTTTTGACCATGTTCCGTTGCTCGAATCCAGAACTTTATAAAATGAAAGTTGTTCCTTGTTCTATGGGCTTTCCTTTTTCAAAGGTGATGATGTCATACTAACAACTGGGACCGTATCCTATCATATTCATCTCTTGTTCATGTTATAGCGATTTATCTTTTATCTATCTCATGAATTCGCCATGTCATGCTTCGCAGATTCCATCTCATCCTGTTACTCGAACATGTGTGCGTTCTCCTCATTCAGATAAAAATTAGCTAAGAATACTCCCATGGTTTGGGTAGCTCTCATTCTGTATTCGTATGGTTCTGAGACTTCGAGTATTTGTTGCAGCCTATAGACATCAAGTCTATCGTTGAGAATTGGATGGGTGCGAAGCATTCTTAAATTAACAAATTCAAAACCTAAAGCATAACGTACATGTATTCGCGTCATCATGAACTATTTGTCTTTACTAGAATCACACCTTATAAGCGTAAATCTTAAAGGCATAAAACAACTATGTTAAGTCCTTCATCCATATCGAATAGTCAACTTAGAACTACGTTTATCCCGTACTAGTCAGTTCAGTCATCCTTAATCCACGATTAAGTACGACAGCATAGTATAAACATGCCATATACCATATACCCATGATACATCATAACATAGCATCCATAAAGGTACAATTTCATATGCATAATAACTTTGAATCAACATATCATCTTTAAAGGATATTAACCACTTACTTGAGTCATCATGGAGGGGAGTGATGAACTTTCCGATACTCTTACTACTTGACTTGAGGTTCAAGAATTGACTATTTAGAAGAATGATTTGAAAGAACGGGGTTTTCGATTCAAGAAAACATAGTTGCATTAGCAATAGAAGAAGGGCTTCATATTAGAAAAGGAAGCTTAGCAAATGAAAGAAGGGCTTGATACATGAAAAAGAAGCTTAGCAAATGGAAGAAACATTTCCAAGGAAAAAGCTTCAATAGGTCAGAGCAGAAACCTAGGCTCTGATACCATTCTGTCGCGGCCCGGACCCCGGCCCTGTGCGGATCTTCTGAGCCGCGACGGGTGAAGGGAGATTCATGCATTAAACACGAGAAGGATATAAAATGCACAAAGGAGCTTAAGAGAAAGTCCAATGATAATTAAGCTAAGTTCCAAAATAAGGTTCACGACAATAAGGAAATATCAAGCCAAAAACATAAGGTTGGCCCAAAGTATGAGGACTTCAGACCTCGCAATGCGGAAGCATTAAAAGAGTTATCATCAGCCACCCACTACCGGATGATCGGCAAGAAAATATTAAGTCTAATTTGATCGAGTAATTAAGATAACATTTATCCATAGTGAATATGACAAAATGAGGATGTCAATGGCAAGGATCTTTGCCCAACCACATGGGAATCCATCACTCCCGCCTCTGACTCATCTCTAACCTACATTAGGGAAAACAATGCAGGGGGCTAAGTACAAAAGTACTCAATGAGTTTTGTGCCCCCGAAAACATTTTATTTGAGAAAGATAGATATTGCATGCTCATTTATATATAAAGGGTTTTGGATAGTTAGAAAATCTCCTTTATATATACGTTAAAAAAAAACCGAGCAAACGCTTGCATCATAGGTGCACCAACATTAAACATCGCATACTTGTGTTACTAAACCCGGAACAATTAGTGGGGAGCCACTACCACTCAATTGAACCGTCATACTGAGGTAGGTGGTAACGTCTTTCAGTTCCTACCTGTCCAGATTTCTATGCGCACTACCTTGGCTTGATCAGAGCTCAAGGCCGATTGTATAATAAATGACAAGTGGCAACGTCTTTCAGTTCCTACTTGTCCATTACTTAAGTAACCACAAGCTATGACGTAAAAACATTTAGCATGCATATCAATTTAAACGCTTTTAGAAAAAGTTACCTTGGGGTATTTAACCCATACTTGAAAAATAGAAACTCACCTTTCACTTCTCAAAAGGTAAATCCGATCCTTGAGTACTATTGCCAACGTCTCCTACAAGACATTCTAGCAATCTTAAGTCTCTATACCAAGACAATACTTAATGGATTCGTAATCAACACCCTAGGTCTACCTATTCCCGGTTCATAGTTTGATTTAATAAAAACACCATTGAAGGTCACCTCGTCTTTTTATTTAGAAGCGTGGACTAAAAGTCCAACTCTCAATAAAACAATTTCTTTTTGAAAATTAAAATCATGCCATGAAATGCATATAAGTTCACGTAGGATTTAATCTTGCAAATATTGCTAAAAACATATGATATGCTCATGTATTCATAATCACATTTGTACTTAGCGTGATTGTCAACCACTTAATTCATTTACATCATAGAATATTTAAAAAAAATCCGCACAAGGCATTTATACAAACAGTTGGTGTGCGTCCAAGTTTCCCAAGTAGCCATATTCGAAGCATTGTCACGGATAGAGGAATGAATGTATGAGCATACAGTATATCTCTTTAGAATCCTTACACTGCGTAGTTTAACACCATACAAATTTCATCTACGTTTATATTCCATAATGAGAGTTATGATTAGACAAAAACATATCACCACACAATATTTTCCTTAGCTTCAAAGACTAACATCTCGACCAAAATATTTCTTGGAAGGTCCGGAACTTTAATAAGTAAAACTCTAGTATATAGACATGTTGTAGAACTTATCGGGACCTAAGAAGATCACAATAACCTATATAAGTCACGAAATCTTGCTAATGTGAAATAAAAAGGTTAGCTATTCACTGAAACATTTTATCGAACAGTTGGAGTGCATAAAATAATGAGTTTCAAGCATTTTCGTGAGCTCGTCGTTTGCTGCACGCATCTCCAATGGATGTAAAATTTAACACTTGGAAATCTTGCAAACTCTTTTTTAATATGAAATTGGATTCACTCAAAAACGTTTAACGGTTAGAAAGTTATACCGATGCAAAATAGATCAAAACAGCCTCCTCATGTGCTTTTGAAAACAAAACTCTGCATAGAGGTCAGGTTCATGCTCAAAACTGACTTCGCTCGTAATTTATAAAAATCTATGGATTATACTTTCAAAAACTTCGGAAAGTCTAGTTTATTTAGGAATAAACGGTTTGACATTTCGAGTTCCGAGGAGTAAGATATGCTCAATTAAACGTGACTGCGCAGCCTTAAAACCGGGGTTGCTTGCGCGAGTTTCTTGTAAAAATTATTTTTAATAATCTACTAAACGGAATGCTCTGAAACTTTACCACATAATGGAAGACATTCTCAGCTACAACATATTAAAAATTTAGAGAAAACGGAGCATGTTTAGTTACCGAACAGAGGCTCGGACAGAGGCTGAAAACAGGGGTAAACATGCTGTTTTTTGAAGATATAGATCAAATGTTCCCGGTTCAAAACCACAACAAATCGAAACATATTATCATGAAACTTGAATCTAAGACTTCTTGAACACTTAGGAACATAAGGGGGTCGAATCCCGGCATAAACGACGCAAACAAGAACACACAAGGCATCCAAAATCAGCCACAATCATAAATCCGAAAATGTGAGTGAGCCGAGAGCCACGCCTCTCAACAACCTCATTCACAGCCCGTACTCCTTCTATCTACAACTCCATCACCTTCTATCATGCTTCTATAGTCTATATACTTCAATCGAAATCGTAGAAGTGCAAAAATAAACAAGGTTCAAGCCGTTACCTGCTACTTCTCTCTACGGCTTGCTCACTCTCGATCTCTCATGGCTAAAAACTCTCTCCTTCAACGTCCAGCTGCTGCCCCTATCCTCTTGCGCTCTCGCTGCTATGCTCCTCCGGTCTCCGATACTAACGACGACGGGGTAAGGTAAAGGTGGAAGAGATGGTTGTGAGGTGGGTGTCTAGAGAGATATATGGTGAGTCTTGAGATTTGAGAGAGAAGGAAGATGGAAAGGGTGTAAAAGGATGGAGAGGAAATCTGAAAATGAAGGAGAAAATTTTGTTTGTCTATGTGGTGTGTCATTGCCGTGCTTGAAGAGAGTGAGGGAGAGGTTGCTTCTTTTTTTATTTTTAAAATAATTGCCATGCAAGAAAGGTGATTGGTAGATGGGTTTCCAAGGCTTTCTTTTTTGTCTTCCCAAACAAAAATAGCCGACCTCCTCTTCTCCCTCTCTAAAAATTGATGATTCAAGACACAAGTCTTCTCTCTCTCTTTTTTTGTCTTCTAGTGGTTGTCTTATTGGGGGATGGTTTAAATGCACACATACACACACTCATACATAGGTATATATGTATGTGCTCATAAAAAAATATAAAAATAAAAGTCTTGGTCTCGATTATTTGGTCGTGGTACGTCATTCTTCAGCCGAAATAAAATTTCAAGTGAGTAATCCGATGGGAATAAAAATTTCGGTTCCAACGAGCCTAATATTGGATATAAAGTCGTAGAAGAAAATTCAAAAAAAATAAAATCGACGGCCATTGTACAAACTAAATAATCAAAATCTCATAGGCACATAATCGTAATCGCAATCTCACATATCGCAAATAATATTCAAACACATAAATTATGCAATGCATGATAAAAGCGAAATTTAAGAAAATCTTTGATTTTATTCTAATCAAAATAAAATCCTTTTTAACTTAATAAAAGAAATACTTTCATTTTTCTCTGGGAATAGAGATCTTTCTAGGGTTGTCTTTTCTAAATAAAAAAATATTTTAGGATCGAAAAATTGAGGTTTTACAATTTATTAGCTATTGGAGGACGGATTAGCTTGATAAAGTATTCTCGAGCTATATTATTAGCTATTTAAAATAACTTAGCTTATGATTAAGTTAGCATGAGAATACTATAGTTTATTTATTCCGGAAATAAAATTAATTATAGAAGCTTTATATTATATTATTATTCCGGAACGAGCTCGAATTATAGCACACGACGTGCGAAGTTAAGATACGAGATGAAGTGAACTCGAAGATGCATGATGAATTATGAACATGAATTATTATTTTATTTACTTGATTAATGTCGATGTTTAGCTATTAATTGTGGGATGCTTATTTGATGAATGTGATTATATTAGCATATGTATTAACATACACATACTATTGATATATCACTTATCTTATTATTTGTGTAGAAATTATACACTAGATGATTATCATCTACGACTAGTATTATTTATTGGGGACAAAATGCGACACATAAGATATATTATACGGTCACATTAATAATTAGAGAGAGATCATTGTATATAATAGTCTACACTAGTAATTAAAAGAGAGGAATAAAATAAGACATGTATAGTGTATGGAGGAAATATAGCGGAATACCTATTGGGACTAAGTTTTTCCACATTTTACCTACAACTTAAGATATAACAAAATATACCTAAACTTTCCTAAATGGGACTAAATTACCCCCAAGTGTATTTATGTCTCTCTCTTCCATTCTCCTTCATATCGTGAATTCAAAATTTCTGATGCTCTCTCTCTGATATATCAATTTTGAGAATTTGCTTCTCTCCTTCTCTCTCTCTCTCTCTCTCACCTCTTTCTCACTTTCCCTCCTCCGCCACGTTCCTCTCTCTGATTCTCTCACGCCGACGCTGCCACGTAGAAGAGCTCCGCCCGGCAGATTGATAGAGGCGACGGTTTTGGGGAATGAATTTTACCGTTCAGCAGTAGTGTACAGCTGCGGCGGTGCTCGTACGGGTCGCATACGTAGAGGACGTCACTTTTGCAGCCCTTCGCGAGAAAGCTCCGCCTCGACGTCTTCGAGAACGGCGCCAGAAAAACCAGAGGAGGGGGGATATTTTTTTAGGATTTTCGATTTTGGGGCTTAGGGATGAGATGGAGAACAAAGGAGGAAGGGGAATTAAGTTCTCAGGTTATGTGAGGAATTGTGAAACTTTTTATTTATATTTATATTTTTTAGTTTAAATTTTTTGCTAAATTTCTCGTTGTGATGATTGATCGAGTTTTTCGCTTGGTTTTTTTGTCAATGGAATCTGTGAGATGGGTGTTTTGGTTGGGATTTTCTGATTTCATGTTTGAATGTTTGAATCTTGGGTTTAATTGGGCGAAATTGATTTTTCTTCCTTTGTTCTACATATGGTTACTTTAGGTATTGATTAATGCTTGCATTTTATTTTGAGGAGAAAGAAGACGGATAATTGTTTGGGCTGGGTTGTAGAATTGATGATTCTTCTTTTCAAATAATAGGTAATAAAATTGAAATTTCTTACCAAATTATAGTAAGAATTAGTTTTATCCCACCAAGACCTTAGTAATAATTTACCAGTTCTTATAACATGTGTCATGGTTAGAGCAAAAACTAGCATTTCATAATGCTAGAATTTCTATATCCTAACCACTTAGCATGATGTGTCACTAGATACTGCCAATTCTAACTACATATACAGTAAGAATGGATATTGTCTTACCACTCTTCTCAAATCTAACAGTGGGGTTATTAGAAATATTTAATTCTAATCACCCATACAAGAAGATTAGTCAAAATATCACTACAGTAACCTTTCCCACCAACATGGATGTTATAAATATAGAATTTTTCAAATCTAACAAATCTATATCAACAGAATTTTTATACAAAATTACACAAGCAACTAGGAAAGCAACAGACAAGCAACATGTAGTTAGAAATTAGTTTATCCCATCAAGACCTTAGTAATAATTTACAAGTTCTTACAACATGTTACATGGTGAGAGCAAAAACTCGCATGTCATGATGTTAGAATTTATATACTTAAACCACTTTCCATGCTGTGTCATAAGATACTGTCATCTAGCTACCCATATAGTAAGAACGTATATTGTCTTACCACCCTTCTCAATTCTAACTGTGAGGCTATTAGAAATATTCAATTCTAACCACCAATACAATAAGATTACTCAAAATATCTCTCTTTTCATGTATGTTGCGTATAAGAATATAAACTTTTCCCACCAACATGGAGGTTATAAAAATACAATTTTATTCTCAACATGAACCACGCTCATCACAACCTACAACTAATATCAACATGTTATAAGAAACATTCTATTCTCACCATCAAAATGATATACACAGAAAAGCAAGAGACAAGAAACATGTAGGAAGAAATTATCATTTCTCACCATGTCAATAACAAGAATTGATTAGTTCTCACAACATGAACATTGTCTAATAAAAAACTCTTATATCATCACATAAGAATTTATCTAATCTTACAACTATTACCAAGAGTGTATAAGAAATGATGAATTCTCACCATGTAGCTAAACGAGTTGATAATTTCTCACAATGTTATTTTCACATTACTATAAGAAATGCTCAATTCACACCTATAAAAGCACATATATTGGACAATCCATCAGTTTACCATCTCACATATAAATTTACGGTCACGTATACAAATGAATAAAAACACAGTAAAAATGGTAAGAAAATATGAATTCGCACTAAATTATAGGTCAGAAATGAAAATTTCTTACAAAGTTGTAACTATACATACAAATTAATAAGCATGATACACATTGAATTAACACGAATAAACAGTAAGAAATTGGTAGGAAATTCAAATTTCTAACCAAAATTAGAGGTAAGAAATTAAAATTTCTTACCAACTATAAATTTACGAGCACCCATACAAATTTCGTTACAAACAACTTGACAATTATTACCAAATTATGGGACACACATACAACTTTCTTTGACAAGTGAATTGGTACAATATAAGAAATTGTGAAATTCTTATTAAACAAGTTAGAGAAGGTTAGAAATTGACAAATTTCTATCAATCGAGTTAGAGAAAGTCAGAAATTGACAATTTCTTATCAAATTATTTTTGTATTACTTACAGTATTTTTTTTTATTTTAAAAAAAGGCATAACAAAAACGAAAAATGAAAGGAAAAAATAACAAAAAAAAAAAAAGAAAAAACTAAAATAAAGAGAAAAATTGGAAAAGGAGAGTGAAAAGAGAAAGAGGTGTGCGTGTTTGTGTGTGTCGGGTGATAGAGAGAGAGAGGTGGAGGAGAGAAGAGGCAAATAGGGGGAAAAGAGAGTGTGTGTATGTTATCTCAATGTGTGAGAGAGAGTGTGTGTGTCAGACGAGTGAGAGAGGGAGAGAGAAGCACATGGGTGTGTCATGTGAGAGAAGGAAGGGAGGAAAAGGGGGGGGGGGGTATTTTAATCTAATTAGGTAAATTTTAGGTAACTTTTATGTTTTATTAAGTTGTAGGTAGATTTTGATTTTTTTAGTGTTCAATAGGTAGCTATTTTTTTTACCTCTAGTGTATGTGTGTGTGCCATGTGTCCAAACTAAAAAGGGAGAAGAGAATTACCCACCTATAAACACATCATCGCAGCCCCCTCCCCCTCATTTGTAGCACTCAACTCTCTCTCTCTACACCCCACCTTCTTCTTCATCTCTCATCCACCATGGATGAGAGCTTCAAGCTCCATAGATGGTGAAATACCCACATATCACTCAAAACAGCTCCAATTCCTCCCAAATTTCGTCCATCTCTTCATTTTAATCCCTAGAACAATAATATGTTGGTTGTTTCATGATTCAAGAGCTCCAAGGTCGACATGCAAGCTTCGGACCTTTCGTCGAACACCTTGTGTTCGAATCTTGTTCTACCAATTGGTAAGTCTATCTTCTCCTTGATGATTTCGTAAGGTAGATGATGATCTAAGCTAGATAAGTGAGGTTCCAGATTCGGCCCTTAAGATGAATCACCATGCATGTCCTTGATTCTTGCGTATTCTTGATCTCCATCAAATTTGATGATTAATGATATGCATATTGTCGAAATATCCCGAGTTTCCCTCAAGATCAACCATGTTAAGTCCTTTTACGAGTCCTTTTGTTGAGTATTAACCATGTTCTTGAGCTTAATTGACAGTTTAAAGAGTATTAAACCCAAGCCCATTGATATTATTTTCGTTTCTAGTTCGGGCATTTTATCGAACAGTTCTTGCGCAGCGTGTTTGAACCATTTCCCTTTGTTAAAATCGAAATATGTCTAAACAAATATTGTAGCTTATCCTTCCAGATATCCGTGGCTAAAATTTCAGCTTTATTCGAGTTCATATGAGTGAGCTATGATGATTTGAAGTTCGTATATGCAACCTGCCAATTTCCAGAAAAATAGATTGAGCAACAATTTTAATCCTCGTTTTTTGACCATGTTCCGTTGCTCGAATCCAGAACTTTATAAAATGAAAGTTGTTCCTTGTTCTCTGGGATTTCCGTTGATAGGTGGTGCGTCCAAAATTATTTAGAAATGAGTGAGTTATGCTCACTCAAAGTTTGTTGAAAACTAGCCATTTCTTTGCCCAGAAAGTTGAGCCTCTATTTTCCTCAATTTTGATCCTCGAATTCGGGCATTATCCTTAGCTCGAATCAAGAATATTATAGCATAAAAGTTGTTCTTTATAGTCTCAGATTTCTATTGACATAAAGTTCGTCCGAAACGGCCAAGTACCGAGAGAGTTATCTTAGCTCAAAGTTGGCCACTTGAAACTGTCAAACTTCAATTTCCAGATTTCAACCACCGACTTCCGAGCTTATTTTCTTGAAAATGGTTTGCATCCTGAACTTAATTCTTTTTTTCACATGAAAGTATGTGTTCCTAGTTTTCTAAGCATAGCTCACAAGCTTGATGTGGAGTCCGTATCGGTTTTTAATGATTTTTACAAAATTACATGTCATTAAGTTCGAAAATATTACAACAACTTCTGTACTATTTTTGTGTCCACGTTTTGAGGCACTTCCACTTATCAAATCAAAAAGCTTACTTAACAAAAGTTATTCCTTGTATTTTGAACTTCAATTTTGATAGCTCATACGCCCCATTTGGTTAAGTATTGAATGAGTTACAGCCTTCCAAAGTCAAGGTATCAAACCTGTCTATGTCCTGTTTTCAAAATTGAGATCCTTAATTGAAACGCGTCTAATTCCTAGCTCACTTGTGAGGAAAATCTGAAATTTAAACATGTCATAGCTATATGTCTTACCTTTCCAGATTCGTAGCCATGCCCTGTTTCGATTAATAACAAGTGAGAAATGATTGTTTTCCCAAAGCCTCGTAGAATCCTACTTCTTGTTTAAACCATGAACTAGAACTTCAAAGTTGACTCATTCCATGATTCCTCCCTCACACCATTAAGCAATGAGATTAAATAATTAAGTGTGAGTTAAGCATATGGCCAAAGACTATAGCTAAGTATGTGAATAAGATCAAATATATAAATAAACTAAGTTTATGAGAAAGGTTAAATACAAGTATATGTATACTTATGAGCTAGTATTAATCTATTATACATGAATAGGTTACTAGCTACAAGGACAAGGTGACGAGGATAACCAAGGAGTATTTGCTTGCTTGCTTGATTGCTTCCAAAACGGTGGGCTTTCCTTAAAATAAAACAAGTTTTATTAGCTGAAGTTAGCTCTTTCTAAAGAATTGTCATGCCATAACGTTTTTATTTATGTATGCTACCTATCTGAGTTGGCTTTGCCAATCTGTTTAATCGAATCCGGGTCCTAGTAAGAAGGATATCTTACTTGGGCTAGTGTACACTGTGCGACTGTGTGCCATCTGTGGTGGGCCAGTCAGGTGCCGTGGAGGGTGGCCACCTTTCCGGTACTCATATGTCCGGATATGGTAAGGTACGGAGGAATTTAGCCTGCGCAGGCATCTTTTCACTCATAAGATGATTTGGTAAGCATAAGTTATTTTCAGATAAAACCCCTATGTGTTACCGTTAAATGGCTGACAATAAAGTAAAAAGTTTTGGCAACGTGTCCACTGGGTACCTAGTACTCAGCCCTGTACATATTTTCCATGTGCAGGTTGAGCAGAATGGAGTGAAGTGGTTGGTGGAGTTTTTATCGATCGTTAAATGTTGAAGCCTCTTGGTGGTGCATGTCTTCATACATGCATCCGTTTCCGCTGTGCACACTAAGTTATTCCAGTCGTTTATTCGAGTTGATTATAATTGTGAGACAATTAGTTGTCAAGTATCATCGTACTCCATACAATTTCCTCAATTTCTGTAATTTGGTACTTAAAGTATGAACTTCTTTTGCTATGATGAGTTGTGCCCTTGAACCTACTTCTTCCCTCCATTTGTTTAATTTCCATTTCCTTCTTAAGTCACGAATTACCGAACTAAGCTATCATTAGCGAAGCGCGGTCGTGATATTATTAATACAGTGGTTTTTAGGGTATTGGAATATAGATTAATGAAAGAAAAAAACAAGAAAAATCCATGATAAAATGATCAAAACGTACGTGGTGCCCACAGAATGTGACTAACATATCATTTCTATATAAATATATACTCCTGTATTGAAATTAGTTTAGGCATGAGAAATAGGAATATACCTGAACCATTGATTTTGTTAAGATATTGTGTTGATATTGATATAGGCGTGATTAGATTATATAATAAGCATTAAAAATAATTCATAATGTGCTAAAATGCGAAAATGCCTAAACTTATACAAAAACATGCTTAAATATGCACATAATCATGCTTATTTATTTATAATTTGATGCTTAAAGTATTTTTGTGCTTATTATGTACTACTTTTAAAATGTGTTTGATGTTGTGGATTCTAGATTCAATAAAGAATATTCTATATTTCATACTCACTCCGTCCCACCCCATTTACAGTTTTATTTTTGGGACGTCTCACTCCAATTGATAATAATTATGATTTAAATGGTACAATTAATAAATCTTTTATTACATTTAACATTCTCTAATTAAATCTCATCATCCACTCCCTCTCAACACGTATCCCAATATGATTTAAATTCTAAAAATTTAAATTATCATAACTTGCTCGTTTGTTCACCGATTTTTATGATATTTATACCAAATTAAAGGTCTTGATACAATCTTTCATTTACGATAAGACATCAATATATTTTTATGCATCTATAATGCTCTAGTTTGAAAATATGTCTAAATACATAAATCACATTACAATCCTGAACATAATACACTTTACATTTCTAACACTCTCTCCTTAATTCCCGTGCAAAAAGAAATTGTGTCACATGGGGGTGGGACGGAGGGAGTACATGATAGCAATATTTTAAAATCCAGCCAGGAGGTCGACCCGGTGAGACCTCCACGTCACGGCTCAATTGGTCAAGCCGGTCGAATCGGGCTAGGCCAAACCACTTAATAATTGAACAGTTTAATTAATTAAATAATTAATATTGTTAAAATACATGTCAAATATATAGATATTCATCATTTCAATACTTTGCAACTTATAAAATAAAATTCCACATAATTTGTAACATATCAACATTACAATCAATACCAAATACAAGTTAAGATGCATAACAAAAATATTAAAATCAATAACAAATATTAGTTTAATAAATAAATATATAAAATAATAATATAAAATACATATAAAAATATTCAAAACTTCATTGCTTATTTAATAAAATTTTATAAAACTAAATAATAAAATAATAAAAAACATTTATATATGCATTATTATATATATATATACATGTAATTGATAAATTAAAAAGAAAAAAAATTAAAATTTTGATATAGATTCACAACATTGAAAATGAGTATAATTATATTAAAAATTATTATTATAATAACTAAGATATGGTGGAGTGTAGTTTTTGTAACATCCTGAATTTTCAACTTAGTTGCAAAATTATTTTAAATTACTCCGGAATTCACTTTTCAACTTATAAAGTTGTGTGTTTTGAAATTTTTATAGTAAGTTCAAGTTTGAGGACGGAATTTTCTTTAAGTGGGTAGGATTGTAATAACCCGATTTTTGAGTTTACTTGCAAAATCATTTTAAAAGTGTTTCTTATCTTGTAAGTGTGTGTGTTTTGATTTAGTCTAAGTCGCGCCTCTAGATATATAGTATAATTTATTTTATTTAGCTAGATTTTATTTTATTAGTAGAGTATTATTTATTTGAGAAAAATGCATTCATTTTCATTCATGCATAAAGTATCATGTTTATGTATTTATTAATTATAAAATATTTGTTCTATTCTTTATTTATAATTTTCTAAAAAAAAAAAGAGTTTAATTAAAGCTTATTTGAATTATTTCCTTTATCTCTTACAAAATGATTTCTTTTATTGTAGAATCCCATGTTTGGGATTATCTCTTAAATCCTATTTTATTGAAGTATAAAAGCAAAATTAGTTTCAAATAAAATTTTCTACGCTTTTCACGATAAACTGCTTTAGGTGTCGGTTCCTTCTCTTTTATTTCTGTAATTTTCGGTTCTTCAAATGCCTTGCAAATTCTGAGTTCTTTTCAAAATCTCTTTGCTTAGGAGTATTTCATTCCAAGGTAATTTTCTAATCTATGATTAGTTAACTTTAATTTATACGTATACATATATAATTAGGTTTTGAAGTTTTTGCAACTAGGTATATATGCATTTATATATATACGGCATAATTAAGAAGATGTTTGAGATTAGGCACTGATTTCAAAAAGGGAGAATTTGGATTTGCATTTACATAAATAATAATTATTTATTTATTTATTTATTTTTATCATCTATGTCAATCGAATTTTTATGTTGGGATGTTGGTGTGATCCGAGTTTTAGAAGGGGGAATTTGATTCCTATTTTAAATTTGTTTATTTATACTCCTTGAGTTTTGGCTGATGTAAATTTACGAAGAAAGAGAGGTGGTTTTTGGAGAAATGTTAGTTTAAGATTTGGGGACTTTCAATTATTTTAGTTTGTTGTATTTTCGAAATGAAGAAGGAAGGATGAAATTTGATTGTTGTTCTTTTTGGGAAAAAAATACGAATATTTTATGAACAAGAGTTTTATATTTTTGATTAGAAGGTTTTCACAAAACTCTTTTTCGTAAATTAGTAGTGTTTTGATTGTAGTTGTTGTATTAGTCAGAACATGCGCATATTCATATTTGATCATCATCAAATTTATTTTTCATATGCATTATGATATTAGATTTTTATTTGAAAACTTAATTTATAAATATCTAGGCATGGCGCGACTATGACAAAGATGTTGAGTTCATTTTGAGTTGCTCGAGTGATCTTTCAAGTTCAAGTATTTGAGGTGTGGGATTCTTACCCAACTTTATGCGTTGATTTGAGTTTGTCATTTTTAATATTATGTAACTGACGTATGTTTATTTGACATTCGTGATGAGCAGGACCGTATTCATGTTGTCCATTGACTTTGCTCATACTCATTGGCGCATATTATGTTGACTTTAATATTCATATGTGTACACTCTATTTTATTAAACCGGACAAGCTCGCATAATGCCCACACTGAGTATATTTATGTATGCTCATCCCATCATTTAACAGTTTCAGGTGATTGAGTTTGGAGGCACGTGGAAGGTGTAACACCCTAATCTAAATGAAGTGTTATAAATAATATTTATAAGTAAAATTATGCGGAAAAATAATAATAAACATTTTAGTACTAATTTGAATGAAGTGTACTTCGGACAAAATTAAACCAACAGAACGACACATGTGGTTAATTCAAAATAATAAATCCAAAAATCCTAAATGCTAATCCAAAATAAGTTGAGTGAGAATCTTGAGTACCGAGTCTAAATGCTCAAATTTTTAATATTTTTATTTAAATGAAAAAAATTAGAGTTCATGATAAAATGTTTCGACTTGTCATTAGATCGTCCACACGCTTCCAATGCCAAGCTCAAATACCTGAAATGTTAAGTTGGGATAAGTATACGAAAATACTTAGTGTGGGAAAATTATGCAGAGATTGCCCAATTTAATAAAATAGACACACGTATGAATATTAAAGTCACCAAATATAGTGAGAGCAAAGTCAATAGGACAATTTTAATTTAACGGTCCTGCTCAACACTTAATGTCAAATAAACAGTGAGAGCAAAGTCAATAGGACAACTTCAATTCAACAGTCCTACTCAACAATTAATGTCAAATAACCACACGACAAATCACATAATATTAAAGAGGACAAAATCAAATCAACGTGCATAAATTAAATAAATCCCACACATTAGTCTTGAGCTTGGAAATGAAACGTACAACTTAAAATATAAGCTTATCGTCTTAGTCGCGCCACACCTAAAAATAAATAAATTTATAATTATTAATGCAATAATTATACGTACTTTAAAAGACTTTATGCACTTTCCAATAGAAAAAAAAATAGTATTCAACCGAGAAGTACTAATGAAGTACAAATCATTTTCTTTAACTCCAATAATAATAATAATAATAATAATAATAATAATAACAGAACTCACGGGGTGAAACAATTATATGTTTAATACTTAGGAATACTGTAGAAACAAAACTGTTTTATCTCTTAAAGTCATTAATTAGATTAATCAAACAATTACAAAGTAAAGTAAATAGCAAAATAAACATTTGAAAAGTTATTCAAATTTGACTTGTCTTCTATTAGATCAAAAACAAAGAAAATTGCATGTATGCAATTGAATGATGGAAACACAACTGACACGCACACTTAATACATATACATAAGTATTTACTTGCATATATAGTATTTAAAATAAAAGATGATATGCGTAATTTGTCCAAACAAAATTCACAGTAAAAATAACTACAAGCAAAACATTACTTCGAAGTGGAAAACGAGGGAAATCTTTGAAACACTCTTTAATTAGCTAGATCCTAATTAAGAACATGAAAATAAGTTCGAAATTAAAGAATTTAACGATACATATGTTTTGATTTGAAAAGCAAAATAGGAGTAAAGATTTAGAATTTTGACCTTATCACCAAAGTTGGAATTTATGCCACAGAGAAAAAGTTTTCGAAGACTGGCTTTATAAACATAAGCTAGAGAGGTAGGTTTAATGTATTTCGGGAATTAGATTTATTGCAGAATTTGAAAACATTTAGATAGACAATAATCAACATAAATTTAGGAAATGATTTTATGGGATCTTACATAATAAAAGAGTCAACTAAAATCTTTCTATCTTTTAAAAACACACTTACGGATACTACTCCAATCCCCAATATATTATTAATGATTTCCAACTATACTATTCTTTTTTCGATTTATTTATTTAAAGGAACATAAATAGGACAAAATAATTAACGAAAACTCTAATTTCTATAATACTGATGATGATGCATGCATAAAAATGATGGTGCAAAATAAGTGATTTAACATAATTAATACATATCCAAACATATATGAGAAAATACGATTAAA
The DNA here is from genome assembly GCA_001642375.2 of Mentha longifolia. Taxonomy (NCBI): domain Eukaryota; kingdom Viridiplantae; phylum Streptophyta; class Magnoliopsida; order Lamiales; family Lamiaceae; genus Mentha; species Mentha longifolia. Next base: position 41,676,851 of record CM038114.1, read on the forward strand.
TATTTATATATACATATATTCATATATTTTGGAAATTGTATTCATAATTTATTATATATATATATATATATATATATATATATATATATATATATATTTACCACATTGTAGTATTAATAAAATATATAGCTAAGGCACGACTTCGACTATAATATAACTCGAGCACTTATTTATATATAATTATATAAATAAAATAAATAGATTTTAAATTATTTGAATAATAAAATTTAAAGACTTAAAAAAAAAGGGGCTGTTACAGAAGGTTGAATGACAACCCGAGTCAACTTAGAATTTCTCATTTCATTCATTTACTTTTAAAGACTATGGTTTTTGGCTTATGGTTTATCACTGTTGCAATTAGTTTGTTAAAAAGTGCTTGTTACTTTATGACTTTGAACATATGGTTTCTAGTTAAGTTTTTTTCTCTTGAACTTAGTTTGTCAAAATGTTTCTCCTAAACAGGTTGTTTATGGATTCCTTCTGAGAAAATGATTTGGAATTTTTATAAAATTCCTAGGTTTATGTTTTCAAGTTATTTAAATTTGTTAAAAGTTTATTTTCATGAATCTTTTCATTTTAGTTTTTAAAGAAAAATTACTTTATATTTCCGCAGCAAATTTTACTAAATTCAAGTTTAGCATTTGTATTTAGATTAGGGTGTTATAGTTTTCTCAATAATTCTTGTATTTTTCTTTACAATGCAATGCACTGTGTATTATTGATCTTATCACACCTTAATTTAATTCTCTTTCCGTCTCTACCACCTTAGTAAATTAAATAGATAGATATCCAGATGAGCGTTAAATTGGAATCAGCTAGCAAAAGATGCAAGAATACTTGCAGCAAGAAATTAATATATTACTCTATAGCATTTAATAGAAGGGTCAAGTATTAATTAATTAATAATCAGCTTTCATTATCCTCCTACAATATTTTTCAATTCTTCAAAAAATCCACAAAAATGTTTCTCCTTTTTTTTTTTTGCTGAATTTCTTACTAACAAAATTTTCAATTTCTGCACTGGGAAGTATAGTCCGTTTGTATATCGCCTCATACCTAAATTTCTTAATTAGGTTCAAATGAAGTACTGCCACTGCCCACTGGCAGTGGCATGCATGGTTGGTGGAGAGGAAAAACTAAAGAAATATCGTTTCATAACCTTAGTGGAAAAAAGTAGTAAGAAATCCAAAGATTAGGTATATATAGTTGAGTTGAGACAATGCAAGTAGCGACGAGGCAAGCAAATGGAGTATATCCAAACACAGCTTATAATTTAAAACAAATATTACGATAACTAATTAAATAAAGCTTCACTAGTGTCACACCCCAATTCTCGAAGGAGGAGGAAATTGTGAATTAGGGCGCGATTGAGGTTGGAGAAAAGAGGTGGGGAAAGAAAGGGGGAAGCTTATCTTATATAAATAAACTGGATAATGTGCCCAATGAATTTGATGGCATTTCCCTTATAAAATGAAGGAACCTAAATTGGAAATGGCAAGAGACAACAAAGATATACATTCATTCATAGCATAAGGATCATTTAAAGTTCAAATGGCTCAAACGTAGTTACAAGGGATAGACTTTATACATAAAAATATGTTAAAGAGTCTAAACTCTTATCAAAAGACATAACAACTTCAAGGAACAAAGTCGAGAGTAACACAAAAGATGAGCAACTAGCGGAAGCTTATTGACAAAAGGAGAACCCTCGCCTCAGCTCTGCCCCGTCAGCACTATTTGCTCAACCTGAAAACATTTGGAAAATATTTGGGCTAAGTACTAATGTACTCAGTGGGCTTAGCATTTGATATACATTTCATCAAAAACAAAATACAGTTTATCCATTATCATAAGACATAACCTGGAAGATTTTGTAAAAGAAATACATCCAAGTATATCCAAAACATCATCATTTTCCTTAGCGCGCATTTGTCACACTCTACAGTTACTCTTACTGTGACCCCGGACCTCTAGCCACCGTCGGGTCCATTAACATTCATTTTGGACTTCGGGTCGAAACCCAGAGAGTCCCATTCATAATTCATTTTGGACTTCGGGTCGAAACCCAGAGAGTCCCATTCATCGATAGCACACGAGAGAGATCAACCAATCGCAATACTATCAGGGTGTATACACAGTTCAAAGTTAGTGTTTAAGACTGAACTAAGAACCTCGATCGATTAACTTCAGAGCATTAAACATGTAGAGCGCACAAAAATATTTTATGGATAAATAGTTTTCATTTTGTAAATATCAGAGCATAACATAACTCAAAATATGTTTGGAAGTAAAGCCCAACTTGATGGAATAATTCCGTAGATAAAATAATACAACTCGGTTCCGGTGATTATTGATCTTCTCCAAAAGATCCTACAAGAAGGTCTAAACTTAAAGGTATTCCAAGATTAAACTCCAAAGAAATACGAGATGACTAAATTCTAGATTTGCTATGCCCGGGTTTAGAAAACTTTACTACTTATGTTGAAAATCATTTTCTTGATTTATGGCGCCAACAATCCCATGGCTCGACTTTAAAGATTTTAAATCCTTTCATGAAACTAATTTCACAGTCATAATATGCACACTGAAACATGCTTAGAATAATTTATCTTCCTAACGAACCATAACATTTCATAAACAAAATAATATTTCCTACTTAGGATTTCAACTTAACTCTAAGAAGAAAAATCACACTCTTCTCAAACCATCAATCTATTCCAAAAGCTGTTTATACACTAGATAATGTAAAATAATTTTTCTGAAAATTATTCTGTGAATAAAAACATTTTATTTCATTTATTCACTAGCTAAAAACACCCTTAATAATACTTTAAAAATATAAATAAAATTCCAAAAATTCTGAAATTTTTACCGTGTGTTCCTGAGGCTATTTTATACATACAAACTTTCCAGATTTCAAAAATACTTATTTTTGAATCATCTTTCATATTTAAAACGAAAATACATATATATTTCTTAAAAATTTAAAAACATTCACAGTGCATTAATTGAATCTGGAAAAATATATAATAGACACCTTATGCTTTATAATAATCATGTATAAATTTTTATATCAACCAAAAATCGTTTGCTATAGTTTCGATCCCAAACATGCTCCGACGAACATAAATTAAACTCTTTCTTTCTAATCTGAATTTCTAAGGTAATGAGCAGCTCATTTTTCATGCTAAGATCATTATTATTATCTGCTACAATTCATGTTTAAACATGCTAGATTAGGCTCTAAGAATTGAGCAGAAACGGGTTGAGAACAACAACCTTTGAAGACCTAAACTCCTTCGTCTTCTACTAGGTTCTGCTATCTCCTCCCTCGTTCCTCTTCCTTCGTTCTTCTTCTTCTTCTAGCAAGAATTTCAGTAGCTATGCTATTTCTTCTACGGATTTCTTCTTCTTCCTTCTTCTATTCTCTTCTCGCATTAATCTTCTTCCGAATGGTCTGCAGCTACTGGGTTTGAATTTTCGCGTGACATCTCGACTATCCCTCCATCCTTCTCTATTTACTTTCTGTATTTCTCTACTATGTGTTGCCGTCGATTGAATGTGGGGAGGAGAGGTAATAGGTAAATCTTCTATTTACTATATTTTGTGGTAGAAAAGGTAAGATGAGGTGGGTTATTTCTATCCTCTGAATTTGATAATATAAATATATGTGTATATATCGATTTTCCTCTCTCAAAAGTTGGAGTAGTAATCTGCATATTTAGGTACAAACCTTCCTATATATATATACATATATATAGATATATATATATATATCTATCTATTTTTTCTAATTTGTTGCTTATCGCAACTATTAACAAGTACAAACATACATATATATATATATATATATATATATATATATATATATATATATATATATTTTACATCAAGTTGTACATACAATTATAAATTAAATTTTACAAAATGCAATTAAAATAAGCACACATATTGCATCTAATTTAAGATATGCTCCGATAGGAGTCGTCTTAAATAAAATTCCTAAATTTTCTCGTAGAATTTAACGGGAAAAAGACGGGATATTACAGCTAGTTCTCGCACCAAGTGACCAGACCAGATATATAACTCGATCGTCAGAGCTAAACAAACAAATTTAGTATCTTTTTGTTGGCTAATTCCGCCTGGAAATCTAACAGCTCGCGCCAATAGAAGGCCATGATGGTCAAATCCGTGTCTGCCTCTGAAGGAACAGGATCTTCTCCTGGAGCATCAGCATCAGCATCAGGACCCGTATTAGAAGAATGACGACTGCCGGAAGACTGCTGTACGGGAACATTAGGACCCGATGAATAGTGACGACGGCCGGAAGACGTCTGAACAGGAAAAGTAGGACCCGAAGAAGAAGGTTGTTTTTGTAGATGCTGCAACCAAAAAAAAAAAAAAAAAAAATAGAAGATTAAATAACACTATAAGCGTATATAGATAAGAAAAACATCATATTTCATATACATATATACGTACCTTCCACATATTCTCTTTGAGGTGTACGGCCAGATGTCTACAGAACCAAATGAATTTTTGGTTTTCCAGTACTACGACAACTGGATCCCTCTCAGCAGCAGCAGCAGCTGCGCGGTTCTTACGATGAGTTACCACAGTGAATCCCTGGTTATCAACGGAAGGATTTGGAGGTGGAGGAAGAGGAAGAGGAGGGGCAGAAGATCCACTGGACTTGTCTTTCCCCTTGTTGTAGCAGTCTATGATGGCTCCGTATTTCGGGTCCCTCAACTTCTTAGACCAGTTGGGGTTCACATTTATATGCGCGAGGGCATTCTCGTAACGTTTATTATCCTTCACTGACAAGTAGTGATACTTCTCCGCAAAATTTCTCACCAAAGTCACGCGGTCAGCAGTAGGTAATACGGCCAGGTGGTTTGCTAACAAACTTCTTCTTCCATAGCTTGATGATGAACTACAAAATATATATATATATATAAACAAGATTAATTACATTAATTTAATTTGAAGTTTAAAACAAAAACAAAAACAAAAACAAAAATAAATATATATATATATATATACCTGTAGTTGTCCATGAGATTGAGGAGGTGCTCCATATCCTTGGGCATTGGCAGCGTTGAGCTTTTCATCTTAAATAAAGTTCTGATCGCTTCACCAAGCAGTTTGAAGTCCTTCTGCTCGCTCTCGGGTGTGCTACTTCCACCCAAACTCATATTGCAAAAAATCAATTTTTCATTCATGACTATCAAGTTCCTATTGATATTGAGTTGGGCAATGGATTTATTTTCCTTGTGCAGATCGATCACAAAATCTATCATAGATTTGAAAAATGTTCGGTATACGTCTGGCACGTAGTACATTAATTCTCTGCTACCAAAGTCGAGCTTGATGGCTGGGACCTTATAGGTGTTAACTAACTTGATCTTTTTATCTTTTTCCATTGTCGTGATGTAGTCTACTAGGGTTGGACCGTGCTTAGGGTACACACCTCTAGAGAGGGTGGTGTCAATGAAAAGGCAATGAAGTAAATGGGGGTTGATTATCGTACCTACGCACAGCTCTTGTGACTTCAATGGCACTTCCTTACCAGGTACAACCGTCACCGGAGTATGCTGGGAATCAGCCAGGTACCAGCCTCCTTTGGAATCTTTGCAATACACCACTTTTGCAGTGCATTTCTCCGCCATTTTAATCTTAATTAATTTGGTTAAGTGGCTGATATTAATTAATTTGGATGAAGTACTGAAGAATGCAATTGCATGGCTATTTATATTGCGTGGCTAATTTCCTATTTGTGACTGAGGACTCAAATTTATATATGTTCACATTATACAAATACACATTTTTAACTAGCTACGCCAAATCTAGTAGTAATTGATTGCTTCTCTTCTCTTCTCTTTGCTTTCTTTCTCCATGGCGAGACCTTTGTTTCATTGATCCTAGCTAATGGAATTTATTTGGCCTTATAAAGAACGCTTTCCATTCTCCGCAGCAATTTGGTTACAGAAAGCAAAAGAAAAATGAGCATGAGAGAGTATTTAGGTTATCAAATGACGCGTTCTATATATTCTTTTCCTATATATATATATATATAAAGCAAAAGAAAAATGAGCATGAGAGGGCAAATTTGACCCCATCCTATAGCTAATATGGTATTTAGGTTATCAAATGACGCGTTCTATATATTCTTTTCCTATATATATATAAATAGTAAGAATGAACGAATGAATGTTTTATAAAGATACGTCGTTCAATATAGGCCGGGTTTAAAATAGAGAGGCTCGATCCTTGCTTTGCATGCTATCTATTATTGAATACGGAGTATTAATTAATCAAACTTTACCACCTAAACTTTTTTTCCATTAAGGCTATGAAACGAAATTTCTTTACTCCACCAAACAATATCCAAATTACCAATTTCCTATGGTTTGTTTTACTTCAATTTTGTTTTAAGATTTTCGGATTATGGTGTATTCACACTTCATTTTATGTGTACAATTTGCTGTTAATGTTTTCTGAATTTGTTTTGCTTTAAGTGGATTTAATTAATTTGCACTGTCTTCTCAACAAAAAAAATAAATAAATAAATAAATAATAATAATAATAATAATAATAATAATATAATAAAATAATTTGCACTGTTGGTGATTTTTGGTGCATGCATGCAGAAATTGAAAAAAGATTTAGTCAAGGGAGTTGAAGGAAGAAATTCAACGCCAAAAAAATAAAATAAAATAATAAGAGAATGATTTTGGTGGAATTTTTAAAGAATCGAAAGATGTAGGCATAATGATAGCTGATTAGTAATTAATTATTTGACCCTTCTATTAAAATGCTATAGAATAATCAATAATTTCCCGCTGCAAGTAGTATATATTCTTGCGTCTTTTGCTAGCTGATTCCAATTTTTGCTCACCTACATATCAATTAATTGCTCTGAATTTCAGTTTATAATTAAATTAACAAGGCAAATAATGCAAACTTTATGAATTATTAATATGTCTGTATATTTCATGGGGAACATATATACCTAATAAATTTTATTTGGCCTTAGTTAGAACTTAGAATTGTTTTTCACTTCTCCGCAACAATTTGATTACAGAATGCAGAAGAAAATTTTGATCCCTTCCTTATATGGTAATTTAATTTTGCTGTCAAATGACGCGTTCTATTTCTTCTATATATATATATATATAGACAAAAACTTGTGTCAGCCGGAGGCACCGTGCGGACGGGTCCAAAGTGTCAATCTTTATATAGAAAAATGTCAATCTATATGAATAAAAGTGTCAATCTTTAACATAATTATTTTACGAATAAAATGATAATTTTTAAAAGTGTCAATCTTTATACAGAAAAGTGTCAATCTATATGAATAAAAGTGTCATTGTTTTAGCCCGGCCGCACGGTGCCTCCGGCTGACCCAAGTGTGTCCCATATATATATATCGCGTGTAGCGTAAGAGTTATATCTACCTATATCAATATATATATCCCTATATATGTATCATTCATGCATATTGAGATTGAATGTTTTATATATCAAATTAAGTTACTAAGGCTAAATTAATTAGTAAAGCTAGCTAGTAGACTCCTCTATGTTAAGGAGTTTTCCCTTCTTAAAGAATGTTTAGTTACACAAGCTTTAATTTGCTTTATTTGATGCTAAATATTCAGTTAATTAGGTAGAAGATTTGTCGACCCTATTATGAAAATTTGACCTATTTTTTAGGTGTGAAAGAAATGAAATTAGCACTGACGTTAACAAAGATCGATGATGAAAAATTGAAAGAATTACCCTAAAAACACAATATGGCATTGATTGGAAAATGAAAGCATAACTGCTCATCAAGCGTTTTCACATGATATGAACACAAACTGTTCGCCAAATCCTTGTACATAATTAATTAAGCGTATTGTCCATTATTTCAGCCATCAGTTTGTAGTTTTTAAACAATACTAACATAAATCTATACAAAGATACAAGATGTATTCATGAGAAATTAGAAATGTCTTTCTACTCAACGTGGGCACACTTAATATGTATACGGTTGATGTGATAGTGCGATATCAATGATTTTTCCGTTTAAAATTTATAGTTCTTTTTGTAAGATTTATTTTTAGAGTACATATTTATAATATATATTTTTTTAAATATATCATCGTCACATTAACCTTGGGCATCAAATGCGGAGACAAGTAGAGCCAAAGGTTGGCTCAAGCCCACCCCGAAGTATTTTTTTTTCGTTTTTTTACTCTTAAAATATTACTCTGTATTTGATATGAATTGTATTAGAAAAGCTCACGTCACAGAATTAAATCGTAGGAAAAATATATTTCAAAATATAAAACTCAAAATTTAAAGAAGTTCAGCCCACGACATTGACTTTTTCTAGCTCCGTTACTGGTAGACTCAATAAGTATCTCTACGGTAGGTGGAGGAGCATTTCTTAAAAAATACTTTCTTTATGTTTTTTAATAAGTGTCTCTCATCATCAAATTATGCATACCAAGAAAATATATAAATTTATATTTTAAACTTATTTATAATTTTTTTTATCACCAATTTATATATTATCAATTATAAGAGTAAAATAGGAATACTTTAACTATTTTATCATTAAATTTTGAAATAAAACACTTAAAAAAAATTAACTAATACAATCATTGACTTGGGTGCAACAAATTTTATTCATCTATACCAATATATAAAAGAACCTTGTTTTACAAAATGTGTGTTGCCTATTATATCCCTATGAAATATTAGAAGTAAGGATAATTATGTAAGACATTATGTAATATGTATATTCTCTTTATGATAGGTTCAGAGCCTTGTTTTACAAAATGCGTGTTGCCTATATCCCTATAAAATATTAGAAGTAAGGATAATTATGTAAGACATTATGTAATATGTATATTCTCTTTATGATAGGTTCAATAATTTACAAAGATTTTCATATTCTAATAGTACTTTATACGATAGTAATTATATGGTAACAACCCTAGCTAGCACAAAAGGCTGCATAGAATCGCCGCACATCTTACGTTCTTCCATCATTCTTTTGCGAAGTCTTGATCATCATTGAATTAAATGAACTCGAAGGCAAAATAAGGTTAATAAATCTGTTTTTTGTTTTTTTTTTATCCTTCCTTTTTTGTATTTATAAATGTTATAATATTCTTTCTTTTTTTTCACGCCGTAATCTTCTTAATGCTTAAATGTATTAAAATAATCTAAGTTTGCTTTTGTTTAATTTGTGATATTATATGAATGAATGCCTTAGTCACATGTTTAGGATACAAGACTTCGTCCAATTTTACTGCATTAATAATGAAAAATAAGTTTAAGAATGGGGCTTATACAAAAAAATACCCACATTTCACCCGCGTTACAAAAATACCTATTTTTATAAGAAAGTTACAAAAATACCCACTTTATGATTAAATTACCTATTTTGTCCCTCACTTTTTGGAATAAGGGTTGGAATAAGCATGTGATGGTGGTGTCCGTCAGTTATTTTCAGCAACGAAGGGAAAATCAAAACACAACGAATGGAAAATAATGCCGCAATGATGGTAATTTAGCATAAATCAACAGGAAAATTAATTCAAGAGGCATTCGCTATTAATTCACTCAATATTACAACTTGGTTTGATATTACGACTGAAATCCGAACATCTCTCACATACGTACAGTGGGAAAATGGTATTTTCTGGTCAGGGATACTGAAAAATATACAATGTGTAAGAAATGATGAAAGAACCGTCACTATCAACACTAATATCCAAGTTTTTTTTTGTTCACATTAAAGGACATAATAGTCATTTACATTAAAAAGTTGGTATTTTTATAACTTTGTTATGAATATGGGTATTCTTGCAACTCACTTATCAAAAGTGGGTATTTTACTACATTAACACGTGGATCTCCAAAAAGAACTATAATTATCTCGAAGTTTGTATTTGAATTTTGACTTTATAGTGGTGTTGTTATCTTATAGAGTAATAACATCTTGGTGAACATAGCGACCTAGACCGATGTCGTGGATGATGCTGTGGAGGATGATGCCGTGGATGTTGCTATAGCATTCTTGGAGCGGATCGCATTCGCAAGCTTAAAACATGAAGACTTTTATTGGGCTTTATTTATTTCCTTTCTTTTATGTTTTGTTGGACCCCTTGCATGGGCTTGGTAGGCTAGGGTTTTGGGAGCCTATTTAATGTTCGTCTTTACTGAACAAACGGGGTTTTTGAAGTTTGATAAAATTATTATTTGTTTTGCGAAACCTAGTACACATAGTGTCAAGGTTCTCCCAGATTCCATTCGTGTTCATACGATTTCGCTACGTCAGTTGGTATCACGAGACTAAACACTTTCCTTCGCCATGCCGCCTCGCCGACCACCACCTGCAGCCGTCGATGACGTCGCTGCCCTATCGCGCAAGGTTGATTCCCTAACCATAGGGATGGAGAATTTACGCCAAGCTATCACCACGGCGATTGAAGCGGCACGTTTGGATCCCCCCCCCATGCTCCACACGCTCCCCACGGACGTGGTGGTTGGGGAGGTCGCCTCCTCATCCGTCGCTCTCTTCGGAGGATGACGAAACTAAAACTGAATCCATGGTCAATCCGTTTGCCCTTCCTCATCGACATCGTGATGACGACGCTGCTCGTCGTTAGGAATCCGGGCTGAAAATTGATGTGCTGGAGTTTGATGGCAACCTGGAGGCCACCGATTACCTGGACTGGATTCAAGCAGTGGAAGAACTCCTTGACTATAAGGAGGTCCTGGAGGAACGACGAGTGACATTTGTAGCCACACGGCTGCGCAGACATGCATCGTCCTGGTGGCAGCAAGCCAAGGTGACTCGTCAACGGCTACGTAAACCTCGCATCGTCGAGTGGTCCAAATTTCGCAAGCATTTGGATCGAGCTTTTCTTCCCTATAATTTTGAACAGGTTATGTATCAAAATCTTATCTCTTTACATCAGAATTTGCGCTCTGTTCAAGATTATACAAAGGATTTTTATGATTATCTTTCGCGGATTGTGTTGCATGATTCTAAAGCTCACATGTCATGCACGCGGGTGACAGCTCCTTATCCAGCAACAATCGCTGCTTCAATTATGGAGAGACAGGCCATCGCCGTTCCGCTTGCTCCAAACTACAAGCCATTCGCGCTCTCTTAGCGGATGATGGGGGTGTGAAGGAATACGAGGGCCCTCCTATATTCGACGTTGACCCTTCTGACGTGCTGCCCGAGGAGCATGTCATGGGAGATACGGGTTAGTATTTGGTTATTCGGCGAACTTGCCTTGTGCCGAAGGATTCCAACGCCAATGAGGTACAACGTAATCATATTTTTGAATCTACTCTATATTCGACGTTGACCCTTCTGACGTGCTGCCCGAGGAGCATGTCATGGGAGATACGGGTTAGTATTTGGTTATTCGGCGAACTTGCCTTGTGCCGAAGGATTCCAACGCCAATGAGGTACAACGTAATCATATTTTTGAATCTACTTGTACAATTAGTGGTAAAATTTGTCATTTCATCATCGATTCGGGCTCGTATGAGAATGTTATTGCTACTTCTGTTGTTGCTAAACTTAATCTGGCCACTGAACCTCACCCGTCCCCTTATGTACTTGCTTGGATTCAACGTGGGAGTTCAGTCATAGTAGATCGTCGAGTACTGGTTGCATTCTCGATTGGTTCTAAGTATCGAGACTCAGTCTGGTGTGATGTTGTGCCCATGGACGCCTGTCATTTCTTATTGGGACGTCCATGGCAATTTATCGCTACGTGATGCATGATGGGAGGTTGAATACATATAGCTTTGTTTTTGACGGTGCAAAGATTATACTTCAGTCATCCCCTCCTCATGATACTTCTTCTATTGGTGGGGGTTCTGTTCTGCTTCTTTCTCGTTCGGATTTTGCGCAGGCGCTTCATCATGCTCCCTATGTTGTGTTGTTACTGAGTATTGAGAGAGACATTCGACACAACATTGCTGCACACTACGCCTTGATGCTCGTCAGGATATTACGACTACAAAAGCTCATGCCAAAGCCATTAGGTTCAATAAGTTGGGAAGCGTGTCGTAAGTATTTGCGTCCGTTCGAGGGTGATGATGACAAGAGTGCGGAAGATGTTCCAGATTCGAGGCCGAATCGCCTTCGGGAGGGGGAGGATGATGTCGTGGATGATGCTGTGGAGGATGATGCCATGGATGTTGCTATAGCATTCTTGGAGCGGATCGCATTCGCAAGCTTAAAACATGTAGACTTTTATTGTGCTTTATTTATTTCCTTTCTTTTACGTTTTGTTGGACCCCTTGCATGGGCTTGGTAGGCTAGGGTTTTGGGAGCCTATTTAATGTTCGTCTTTACTGAACAAACGGGATTTTTGAAGTTTGATAAAATTATTATTTGTTCTGCGAAACCTAGTACACGTAGTGTCAAGGTTCTCCCAGATTCCATTCGTGTTTATACGCTTTCGCTACGTCATAGACGACCTTTACTTTTCCTTTATGGTTCGGATGTGGAAACATTTACGAATCGCACTTGGGAATTGAGATGCTACGTCTCAAACTCAGCGTTTCAATCGTTTTCCAAGTTGTAATTTCTATTAGTTTTTTGTATTTTTTAATATTTTTTTATAATGATTTAGTTTAGTTGTATGATTATTTTCAATGGTTCATCCATCCAGTTAGAATTTATAATTATTTTTTAGTGTTTATTTTCAATTTTATTAGTTACATTAGGGTTTAAATTCAAAACTAAGGTATATAATTTTTAAATTTTTATTTATAAATATCTATTATGATTTACTATATTATACTCCTTCCGGCTCAAGACTTCTGACACATTTCAGTATTTTATATCTCACATATCTATCTACTTATACCAATCTATACCAATATATAAAATAGCATTGTTTTACAAAATACATATCGCTATAATATCCTTATAAAATATTTCAAATTAAGGGTAATAATATAATACAATATATTAGTAGTATAAGTTTAATTTACTTTATTTGAAAATATTTTAACTCAAATTTAGAACATATCTCAAACTAAATTCTATTCCCTTATCCGATCCGTCATTCTTCTTCATCAAATTCAATTCTCTTTGACCATTATTAATGTTCTAGGAAAATTTCCGTATGCTTATAATTTGATTTTATTTTTTTTTTGTTTACCCCTTTTTTAAATTTGGGTTCATTCCTTAATAGCTAATTAACAATGTTTAATTTATTTATTGATAAATTTAGTTTCAAGTTGCTAAATTTGGGTTCATTCCTTAATAGCTAATTAACAATGTTTAATTTATTTATTGATAAATTTAGTTTCAAGTTGTTGTTAATTAGTTTTGAATATATGAATTTCATTTATGTTATGATTTTGGGTATGTTATGTTTAATTATAGGTTAATGATATATTTTTTTGTTTGTCTGCTATCGTGGCCTACAATACAATTAGTTTGAGGACAATGGCGTAATACGTTATACTCCATTCGTCCCTTAATAGCATTTCTCTTTTTTCTTGGCATAAATTTTAAGAAAATACTAGGTTGTGTCGTATAATGGTAAATAAGTTGAAATGATAGAGATTAAAGATAAAATTATTTGTGTTGGGGTATAGTATTAAAAAAAGAAAAGATAATACTCTTTGAGGACATATGAAAAGGAAAAAATAGAATACTTTTAAGGGACGTGGGGACTGTGTTATTATAATAATATGTCAAGTAGTTTTACAATAGTGATACTCTATCTTATACTAATTAACGAGTTTGGTGTAATGATTTAACGGCAGAAAATTTAATTAAAGAAGAGGTAGAATTCAATTTATCTAATCTAACGCATTAGAATTATGGCGAGATACTAATTATCAAAATCTTTGCCTCCGAAGCAAAAATAAAATAATAAATTTTATTTAAAAATATCTTGATTGCATCTTACAAGAAAGTTATTAGTTATTAGTTTTTTTTTTTTTGAATTAGATCGTACTTAAGTATTTTGTCCAGATTTAAAAATTTGATTGATGTAACTTAAGAGAGAGAGTTAGTTGACTTAAATTAAGGAAAGATGGTTACTAAAACTAACGCAATATTAGCATTGTCATGTTTTATATAAAGGTTGAGAAAATAAACAATGTATCAAATATTTTGTGCATCTCTTCCATAACATGAGTGCTTCGTTTGAAGAGTTTTATGCTTAAACATTTCTTTTTCGGTTGATTATTGTTGGCATCGGTATTTTAAGTTTTTGAAAAATGGATGAAGTAATTTTCATGTATTTTTTACATGAATCAAAGTAATAACAATTCTATTTTAGATTTAATTTTTCACATTCTTCAAAATTAGTTTTAAAATTACAACATAATTTTTGTACATTATATCCATCAATTTAGATTTATTAGAAATATAAATTTACTAAAACTAAAATAGTTGTAAAATATGCAACGCACGATGCTGTAATGATTTTGTTCGACAATTAAAGAAAGGGGGCAATATATAATTCTGTCAACCCGTAAATGTGATAATATATTAGTATTACGCTAAGAAAAAGATTAATACAATAGTATCAGATTTATTGATTACTTTGCAGCCTTAATTAAGCGGCCTATATATACTGGGGTTTCCTCACTACTGATATGCAGACTGCACTCCTATTCAGCCTCTTCTCTCATAATCTTCAAATTCATTTCTCTCTCCCTCTCTCTTTTCTGCTCCTCCACTCCACCCCATCAATTAATTGTCCATGGCTATCGCTTCGCGATCTTCAAATCACGAGCTCAAACCATCTCCTCTCCCAAAACTGTGCGTTGTTTGCGACACCGGTCGCTTACATCTGTTCATCGTTGATCTAAACGACGACGGCTGTTCGGCGGAGAAGAGGATCGGTAAAATTCACACCGGAGAATTTACTGTATTCACATTTCACGCCGTTGAAAAACTTAAGGTATACCGTACCAACTCACCCCTAACTATGTTACTGGTGGACTCATTAAGTATCTCTACGGTAGGTAGATGAGTATTCCTTAGAAAATGTATCCTCTGCTTTTTTATAAGTGTCCCCAATCCCATCATCAAATTACGCATACTAAGGAAGAGAAATGATATGTTATACTCCTATTCGTGAGCACTTTTCTCATTATTTTATATTGTCATTATTTTTTCAATTATTTTTTTTTGTTGTTTAACATTTTAGTACATTAGAAATTACTAATAAAAATCATTAAATCCACAAAATCAATAATAAGACAAATCGAGTTTCGATTTTTATTAATTTTATAGATTTAATGATTTTTATAGTAATTTCTAAAATACTAAAATATAAAACAACAAAAATAAACGTAAAAAGTATGCCAAAGTAGAAAAACGAGAAAGGTGTCCACGAATAGGGGTGTATAATATCATTTCTCTACTAATAAAATATGTAAATTTACATTTTAACTTCATTTATAATTCTTTTTTTCTGAAAACCAATTTATATACATTATCAATTATAGGGGTAAAATAAGAATATTAACTATTTTATCATCAAATTTTAAAATAAAACACTTACAAAAAAGGTGCAACAAATTTTATTTAGTACTAATAAATGAATAAGGTGTTTCGAATCCTTAATATTATTCGAAGCTTTTTTAACAATTAAAGAAAGGGGGCAATATATAATTCTTTCCACCCGTAAATGTGATAGTATTACCCCAAAAAAAAAAACAGAAAAGATAATCTAATACTACTACTGCAGTATCAGATTTATTAATTACTACGTAATTGCTTTGCAGCCGCCTATATATACTGGGGTTTCCTGACTACCGATATCACTACTGCATTCCTCTGCCTCCTAATATTCAAATTCCTTTATCTCTCTCTCTCCCTCTCTCTTTTCTGCTCCTCCACTCCACTCCACTCCATCAATCAATTGTCCATGGCTATCGCTTCACGATCTTCAAATCACGAGCTCAAATCATCTCCTCTCCCAAAACTGTGCGTTGTTTGCAACACCGGTCGCTTACATCTGTTCATCGTTGATCTAAACGACGACGGCTGTTCCGCGGAGAAGAGGATCGGTAAAATTCACACCGGAGAATTTACCGGATTCACATTTCACGCCGTTGAATCAACCATTTACATGTTTCATTCAGCCCATGAAAATAATTGTGTGTATAGCTATGAGGTGCCCAAAGATATTTTAGATCTGCCCAGCCAATTAGACAAAACCATGGTGAAGAAGGCCCCTCCTCTCCTGTGCCCCAAATTTTCCCCCGAAGCAATCGGGTACCGTAAAGGTATGCTGGTGTTCTCAACTCAAATTTGCTTTTCGAATTGTGGCCAAGGAAATTCCTCTCAAATCGACTTTGAATTGTACGACCCCAAAGCCAAAGCCAAAAGCAAAAATCTCCCTCCTCTGTTGGTACGGCTCACTGATCAAGCGTGTTATTACGAATTCGTTGATAGAAAAAGTGGGTCGTGTGTTTTAATAAAGGGAAAAGAGGTGAAGAGCGAGGACACGTTTGATATCGATGGGTATGGTTTGATGGATAGTGATATCATGTTTGTTGTGCAGACTAATCTGGGTCATTCATTTAAAATTGATCTTCAAACACCTGGGTCTGAGTGGGAGCTGTGTGGTTGTGGAGGGATGTTTTCTCACTCATCTCAATTTTTCGTGATGGAGAATCGCTTCTGCCTTGATGCTTATGGGGCTTATGATATGAAAACACTTGATAACAGATTTTATTTTAACGAGTCTGAGGCGGCACTTTCAATTTGGAATTTCAATGCGCGTGAGCTGATTCCTCTTCCTCTTCCACTTGCCGGTGGTGGTGGTGGTGGTGCTGCTGCTGCTTTTCGGGTACAAGTTGGTTTGGATGATAGTGATGATTCCTACTTGCTCGTTGATCTTTTCGAATTTGATTTCTCGAAATTTCCCAAATCACAAGAGCAGGAGCAGGAGCAGGAGCAGGAGTGGGCCAAGAGGATTAAGTCTTCGATGTTCCTCATTAAAGATGAGTACCGTAACGAGTTTTGCCCAATACCTCATCTCCTTCTTTATAAGGCGTTTGCTCTCTAGAACTCGATTGTCAATCATAATTCTTCTGTTTTTCTTTCCTTGTTATTTCTTCTCATTATGTTATGTTTCAAAGTATTGTATTGAAGAATCATATTTTATATATATCAATATATGATGAATCTTACATTCACACACTCGTGCAATTCTTGCTAGTAGGATATTCTCATCGTCAAATACTGTTTATCAGCGTTCATTAGCTAATAGGGAAAATTTAATTAAGCAGTTAGTTCCAAACATAAAATATTATTTAATTTTTTTTTTAAATAAAGAAAAAAGAAAAGAAATTAATATAGCTAGTGGCATGTGAAGCTTAACTGCTTGATATACCGATTGAATAAATTTGCAAAAATCCGGTCAATATTTACCCAACGATTAGAAACGCTCATTATTACAACCATCAGTTTGTAGTTTATAAAGAATAATCTCTATGCAAAGAAAAAAGACGAATTCATGAGAAACGATTAGAGACAACTCTTCTACCTAGCTGTGGGTACACTTATTGTATCAACGAGTAATGTGATAGTACGACATCAACTACTTCTTTTTTTAAGATTTAATTTAATTTTTTTTTTGTAATTCTTTTTTTTAAATATGTAATCATCACATCAGCCATGGACTTATTGTGCCCATGAGTGATGTGATAGTACATCAATTATTTTTTTCTTTAAGATTTTTTTTTTTTTTTGTAAAATTTATTTTTTAAATATATATTTATAATATTTTTTAGAATATGTTATCGTCACATCAACCGTGAGTACTGATTTTTCCAAACAATAATTTATTAGAAAGCAATAAAAAAAAATTTAAGCAATAACAATCAATGAAATAAGCAATAAATTTATTATTTGTTCCTTTAGTAATGCTGAATATATGTATGTGACGTTAAACAAAAAGTATAAAAAGAGTATTATGCATTCAATTTTGGGTTTTATTATGCAAATTATACATATGCCAACTTGAAACTAAAAACAAGAACAAGCACAACTATTAATATTAGTCCCTAAACAATTAATCAGAAACGTAACTAAATAGACAAACGGCATCACAAGGATCACATAATTTATAATAATTCTATAACAAATATTCCCTCTATTTCATATAAAATGACACACTTCTTTTTGGCGTTTCTGGCACGCTTTTCGATGATGAATTTTAAAATGGATTTTTGAAAATTTCTTTCTTTTACAGGATACTATGACTGTTGTAATATCCCATAAAAAAAATTCAAAAATCTATTTTAAAACCCATCATTGAGAATCGTGAAAAAACATGCTAAAAAAACTAAAAAGAAATATTTTATATTAAATGGAGGGAGTAGTAATTTATCTAATAGTATCAATTGGCTCAACTCAACTACAAACGGATCTCTCTTTCCCAAAATTCCAGAATAATTATAGGATAAAGTACAAATTTCAATTAAAAAAAAAGATCACGTACATTTTGGAGTGGATATAGCAGTTCCCTTTCACCCTCACAAACTTTTCCTCCACTCTCACAACAGATAATTTAATTCCACATATTCTCCGATTAACTCCGAATCATCTAAACAGTCTCCTCTGCTGCTACTTGCAAGTCATCGTTCCCAGTAGTAATCGATGCTGCATTCTCCTCTTCTGCAGTGTGTTTTCCATCCTCAGATCTCAGTTCTTCCACCTCCGGGTCTTTTCCATCCTCAGATCTCGGTTCTTCCACCTCCATGCCTTTTCCATCCTCGGAACTTGGTTCTTCCACCTCCTGGCCCACTTTCGTCTCATCACTACTCTGCATTTCAGTAGAGTTTCCCTCATTTTCAATGCCTTGAGCCACAACCTCAGCCTCACCATCAACAACCTCCTCTTTAGATGTTCCAAAAACTTCAGCTGCACCCATGTCTTCCATTGCTATGTCGTTATTTGGAGCAGCAGCTTCTTCCTTGGGAGCTTCTTCGACATCTGGTGGTGCAACAGATTGATCTTGAGCTGTGTCAGTGCCATCCATGGAAGTGTCCTCTTTTGCAGCATTTTCGGCTTCTCTTTCCCTATGTGCATTTACCGAATGCTGGACTCTTTCAAGTTCAGTCATTAGATCACCATATCGTTTCTGTAGAGTGCGTTCGAGCTCCTTCTGCTTCTGAACCTCTTCCCAGAGGTTGCTAATTCTGTGCGTTGCAGATAGCGTTTCTTGCTTCTTTAGAGCTTGGAAGCATTCGAGTTCTGTTGCTGCGGTGTCCATCTGCTTGAAGGTCGCCTCGATTTGTGCCCAAAGTTTGTTAGCTCGCATCTGCTCATTCATAAACAATCTCATTTACTCCCAATTCACAAATAGAGTATCAAAAATTCAGAATCTAATCTTGAACGAAGCAAGCAAACTATAACATATTCTCAAGTCTCAACACCTACACACAAGACAGAGAGTGACGACTTCCCTTCATACCTCACCCAACCAAAAATGTCGGATCGATAAATATTCATAAATCCTCACAACTGTCAGGCTACAAGAGCTCTCTCGTTCAGCACGTTAAACAAATACCAGACCAAGCCATATCTCAAGATTTCACAAAAACCATTGTCTAACTAACGTCATCTGTAAGATGCACTTATGCTTTCTTAATGCAGATTACATGGCTAGTAAACTTGAAGCTAACAATTAAAACAATCTTATATATAAAACATCCCATCACTATATTCTGGCATATTCATCACTAATCAAAGTTCGACAACTAGGCAACCACTTCAAGCACCAAACAGGGAAAGGGGAACAGAACGAGAGTATATTAAAAAAAGTGAGTCCTGAAGAAAAGCATACCTGGTAGCCATTAGTAAGAACTTTGATCTTCTGCTCATGCTTTTGAGCTTTTTTAGTCTCATCGTCCATCTTCTTCTTCACATTTTCAAATTCCTTCTGAAGGGAAGCAAGTTTCTCGGCATGGTTGGCAACACTTGCTAGACCATAACCATCACGAGTAGGGAAGTACATGATATCATTTAAGCATGTTTCGTGTGCTTCCACATAACCATCAATAGATTCATTCTCATGACCCATAGCAACACGAAGATATTGCACCTCGTCCTTTATAAATTTATCTGCCTGCATAATCATAAATTGTTACTAATATGCAAATAAATTGAGCGATAGATATGAATGAATGACCATAATATAAGCATAAATAATTCATATTGCTTATGGGTAAATGCTTACTATCCCCAAGAGTCTTAAGGACAATTCAGAAAGATATACATGAATCTAGTCAATGCAGAAGGAAACTGAACAATGAGTTTGAACCACACAAAACCAGGTATAAATTGAATGAGTGAACAAAGTTCTCAGATCATGAATCTGCTGATAATCCTCAAAAACTGATATCACAACTGTAAATTAAACAACTGTTCTTATGTAGAGTTAGTTAAGAAATTATTTTCCATGCATGAAGACGTTAAACATGAAACTGAACTGTATACCTCTTTCAGATCATCTTCTTCAAATTCGTCAATTGTAGGCACAGATACAGAATTCTCATTTGCCTTTCGTTTTCCACCTTTCTTCTTCTCCTTGGTTGCAATCTCATCCAGGGGATATTTTATATTATCATGTTCCAGCAAAGATAAAAGCTCCTTTCTTACTAATTCATCAGCCTGCTCAAGTAAGGTAGGTGGGACAAACGAGCTCTTGTCTTCATCAGTTCTCATCAACGAGTTTCTAATGAGGTCCAACGAAGCCATAGGAGGTCTCGGCAACTCCCTCTGCAGCACTTTCGACCTTTTCTTGAGTAAGGCTTGCTGCCTTGCTTCTTCCTCTGCCTTCTCTCTCGCAATCCTATCTGACATATCTTCCTCAACCTTCTCCTCAGGTTCTTCATCCTCATCAGCCAAAGGTTGAATGACTATTTGATAGTCATTCTTGGGTTGCGGGAGATTTTTCAGACCAAATATGAGTTCTTTTTTCGATTCTGATGGTCTCAGTTTGCCACCATCATGCATATCTATATCTTCATTGATGTGAAGCTCATCCCTCATCGATGAGGCTCCTTTTGGTGTGAGACCAACAGCATAACTATCTCGTGAAGGTGTAGGTGTCATCCCAATTCTCGGGGTGAGACCAGTGCCTCCGGGAGTTGCTGAAGGAGTCAGAAGTGGATTCGGAGTTGCAATATCCTTCCTCTTAGGGGTCACCCCAGAAAAGTCTGAAGGGTGCAGCATCGGGTTATCCCCACCGAGCAAAGGAGTCTGAGACATGGTCAGTCTCCGTTGGTTCTCCGCCTCCATCATAATAGCATCTTGCTTGCCTGAAGGAGTTCTTTGAGGGGTTCTCCCAGGAGTCATGCCTTGCCTTGGAGTTTGGGCATAAGTTGCAAGAAGTGCACGTGTTGCAGCATTTCCTTCTGTCAGTTCTTCACTCCCAAGAAGATCACTAGCAATGCCCATCTTGGCAATCGCCTCCAACTCATGGTCAGGAATTTGAGGGGCAGGGAGGTTTAGCCTTGACCTTTTCCTGACTGCCTCAGGATCGTTCAATTTATTTGCTTGCAAAATTGCAGAAGGAGCATCCTGCCTCTCTGCTATCTTATTTCTTGCGATATCCTGCTTTCTCAATCGAGCTTCTTTGTCGACTCTTCTTTCACCTTCCAACTCCTCAATTGTTGTTGGAAACTTGACCAGTTCAGCCGGCCGATCTTCCTCACCAACGTCATAAAAGCCAGGCGGAGGCCTCTTTTCGAAAGGAATTTCAGCATTGTAATCAATTCCTCTTCTTTTTCTCTTCTTATGGCGAAGGTCGATTCCAGCAGCTTTGAGCTCTCTTCTTTTCTGCAATGAAGCAAGCCTTCGAGCCTCTTCAAGCTGTTTCTCTCGGGCCTTCCTTTTAGCCTTCTTACCCCTAGTGTTGGCTAAACGTGCCCGAGCTTCAGAAAGCATCTCCTTTTCATCTTCATCCATATCTACAGGATCCGGTCGAGCAGGCTTCGATTCCGGATTCGGATCAATCTCTCCGGGACGCAATTTCCGAGGGTCGTCACCAGGTTCATAGTTCTCATCCTTGGCACAGGCAGCATCTAGAAGCTTCTCATATCTCTCTAAACACTGTGATGGGGTACGCCCAACAATAGGAGCAATTGTCCTCCACTGAGTAGGCATGAGTTTCGCCAAATGCAGAAGCTTCTCATCTTCTTCTCGTGTCCATTCAGTCTGCAATGTCAAGAAGGGTCAGTTCTGAATCATATAGAGCAATCAATAAATACAACAAAATTGAAAATTTACAAATTCTTGCTACATAACATACTAGCAATCATCAATCCAAAATTAAAAACAAAGAAAACTACATGTCAAAGTATTGCAAGATACCTTTTTGATTGAGGGATCCAGCCACTCATACCATCGGGCCTTGCATTGTTTGGCCGATTTCCGAACCAAGAGAGACGATATTCTAGCCCACTGGTTCTTGCCATACTTCATAACCGCTGCTTTCAGTATTTCATCTTCCGTGTTCTTCCACACGCCTCCCTTTATCATAATCCTCATCTTGATTCTCTTTCTTTCTGCAGGAAACAATTTTCTTGAGTAAAAGAAAAAAGAAAAGAGTGGCAAAACACGAGACGAAATACTATACTATTACTAATTGGAAGATAAGGCCCTTTTCATAATCGAATTACTTCTACTGAGAGCAGGAACCCTAAACCTAACCGACCTGAGAGTTGTTTTGAACACTATCTATTTTTCTAGTTCACGCACGAATTCAAAAACACATATTTTACTATAGGAATCTAATTCCCCCATCAACATTACTGAGAAAAAAAAAAAAAAAAAAAGAGCAAAGAATCAAGAAGAAGAAGCTCACACAGGAACGGCGCGGCGGCGCGAGAAAGGAAGGTTGATGTGAGAGACAGAGAAGCAGCTGCAGTGGTGCTGGCCCTGAGCTGATAGACCGAAGCGGTGCGGCTGAACAGAATACGTCTAGGTTATGAATCAATTAGTCGGTCGCCGGCGATTATATGGCAGCGGCGGCGCAGATCTGCGGAGAGAACGGCGACGGGATGAAGGGCGATGAGAGAGAAAGAGAAGCTAATGAGGAGAGAGAGGGAGAAATTTTGGCTCTTGGGGCTATTGCTTTGGGCTATAATTTAATTTAATTTAATTTAATAGTTTGGGCCGAATCTTGGATCCCAAGTTGGGTATTTCCCTGTACATTATAGACCTTTCTTTTAGGGGATTTTAAACATAGCCCCCAATTCTCTCCTATAGCCAGCCCCAAATAAAAATAAAAATAAAAATAAATAATAAACTTAAATCTAAATGTACAATTATTATGTCTCTAATTCTTAAGTTTTCATAATTTTGTACGTAGCCCCCCTTGGGCGACGCAGGATGTGTCACCAATTTAAATATTAAACCACCATTTTTAAGACACTGAAATCGTCATATATTGAGGCCAATAATCCTAAAATAACTATAGCCGTGTCGGTGGTGGCCATCACGCAGTGTGCTAGATGTTTAATATACCTAAAAGCTACCATCGCCGATGCATGTAATCAGACACTTCTCTGCTGCAGCCTGGGCTATCATCGAGTATCGGATCGAATGGAGGCAGTTTGCTCTCTGCGGCTTCACCCTTTTTTACAGAAAGCGTTGAGGCCCAAATCCTCGAGATCAACATCTGCAGCGAAGCTTTTGCAGGCATCTTCAATGGGACGATATCCGGTGCATCCATAGAGGTTTCTAGGTATAGAATTTTCGGCTTGAGAAGCCATGAGGCCGGCGGGAGCACTGAGAAAAGGGACATGCACATTCTAGGCCGGAGTACAGAAGCCACATTGGGAATTGAAGCATGGAAACCAGCAAATCTTTGGTGGATTGGATGGAAGCCATTTTTAGTATTTCCGAGGCCTTCGCTTGTAGTAATGGAGTGGCCATTTAGGGTGCAGAGAATAGTGAAGCAAGAGTTGGCGCTGAAAGTCTCAGACTGGTTAAGCATGGGGCACAACTACACGAGCCCCACAAATCGTGTTTATTATAGTTTATAATTACAGTCTTGATTTTGCCTTTGAAGTCGAGCACGAATTATTCATGTTAGGATATTTATGAAAGGGGGAACTTAAATCAAGTTGATAATAAAAGAAGTGTTTTGATTCGATTTCAAAACCCGCGTTTTAAATAGAATATTTCTCTTATTATCTTTGATGATCCAACTCTAAGTTAATATGTACATTTTAATATATTAGAAGAACTCATCTGTTAAGGAGTTCTAAGTATTAAAATGTAACTCTAGAGTATCTATGTGAGAGCGCTTAAAAGGAAGCTGAAGCGTCTGGCTAAAGGAAAAACAGTGGAACGCTTCAAGAAGCAGAGCGTCCAGAATAGCCAGAGCGTGCTTCTAAGGACGGAGCACTTGTCAGGAAGCGTGACGAAGCAGAAGCGAGAGCAACAAAGTACAAGGCAAGAAGCGAAGCGTCCTTAGCTTGCTGGAAGGAAAACCGGAGCGTTTACTGGAAGGGAAGCCAGAGCACACTTCCAGTACAAAGCGCTTCCAGACCAGAAGCGTGCCCTAAGAACAAAGCGTCTGCAATAAAGCCGCATGAAAGCAGAGCGACTGAACAGCTCGAAGAGCGTGCTTAGTTTAAGTGTGAAGGAGCTGGCTTTCATTACGCAAAGCGTCTCCACACTTAGCCGCCTCAGCTGCAAATTCAAAGCAGATCAAAGTGCCTCTCTGATCTAGAGCGTGCCTTTAGGTCATAGCGAGAGCGTCTGACAAGCAGGTGAGATGCGATAGCTGCCAGACCACGTGTCCGCCTCGTAGTGCCCAAAAGAACGGTGTGCCGTCCAATCGCCGAATGCACAGGCCTAGGTTCTAACAAGTCAACAACTACTCCCCTAGGACTGTGTGCTATAAAGTAAAAGATTTGATTCAGATTGGACATGGTGAGGTGCACGCAATCTATCTTTCCAATGGATAGATTTGCTTTCACTCCCTATAAATAGAAGGTTCAAACTACATAATAAAATGAGAGAGAGATTAAGTGAAATCAAGAGCACAAGAGAAGAGAGAAGGCGCTTCCAACTTCGAAAAACTTCTTTCCTTCTCTACCTTCAATATCTCTGATCCAACCTTCTAGCTCACAACTTAGGGCTTCAATCTCATTTATCCATAAGCCCTAGAGAGAAATCCAAGTCTTCTACATTGTACTTCATTGTAAAAGGATTTCTCATTAGTTGGAAATATACGAACCCAAACCCAAACCCTAAACTGAGTTTGAGTGTTTTGTATGTAAAGGTTGTAAGGCTCGTGAGTGTCTATCGTATAAACTCACATGGTTCTTGGGGTACCTAGTTAAAACCCCAAGTTGAGTGAAGTTCCTCACCGGGTGTGGTAGGAAGAGTGGACGTAGGAGCGTAACCTCCGAACCACTATACATCTTGTCTTAAGAGTTCGTGCTTTATATTTGGGACCAACAATTCATCTCATTGGATTCATCTTCCGAACAATAGTTGCTCGATGTATGCCTCTAGATCACCACTGACTGCATCATTGTTACTATTGTTATCAATATCATCATCCATTTTTGAACGTACACTTCCTGCATTTCATAATCTTCTTACTTCTTGGTACCTAAAATCGAACAAAACTGAAAATTAAGAAACTAGCATGATTCATTATTTCATTTCACTGCATTGAGGAGAAATTCAGCACTTACATCGCAAGGGACACGACATCTTTTCTTGGACTCCGAAGGGCTGCTGGTTTTTTCGTTTCTTGGCACCAAGAGTCCTCGTTCGTACTGTCGTTGCTGAGATCTCGGTTCAAAAAATAGTAATTATACTTCAATATCGATGCACAAGGGAGGCTACAAAATTATAAAAACTTAAGAATTAGAGTGTCGGGGGCTATACATTTATAAGGACATAATTGTATATTTAGAATTCAATTTACTATTTATTTTTATTTGGGGCTATAAAGAAAGAATTGGGGGCTATGTTTCAAATCCCCCTTCTTTTACGAAAATTTTGTTTAGAATGAAATTCGGTCTCCAAAAATGTTTAGCGACAATTTCAATTTAAAAATTTGCTTTGAGGGTCGTTATTTTTCATTCTAAATTTATTAAATGATTAAAATTGTTACACATTAAATTTATAAGGCTCTAATTGTTACACATTTGAAGTTCGAGCTAAATCTGTCGTAAAATATATTTATTAGGCTAAATTTATGTAGTTTGCTTTAAAAGTAGTGTTATAACCACAAATCTTAATTTTCGGCTATAAGAAATCTTAGACATTCAATTTATTTTAGTATTGTAACTTTTCAAAACGACGTTATTTTGACGTGAGGTGACAAAATAAATTTCATCGCACTTTATCGGTGTGCCGAGTCACTGTTTCGGCAACTGGGAAAAAAAGGAGGGCATTTTCAAAGAAGCTACTAAAACATTGTGAATATTGACATAATAAACTCTTAAAATTAAAAATAGTTAAAATTGAGGTGATAATTTATACTCCAAAACTATTTATACTCCAAAACTATTTACCCTTTGAAATAAAAATATACTAGTATTCGCTCCCATGCGATACATGAATAAAAGACGTGTGCAATTTCTAAAAAGCAGTAGTTTATTTAAAAGATTAAAAATAATAGATCTTTTTAAATTAGAAATTGAATTTTAGATAAAGTTAAAAGGGAAGAAATGCCATTGAGATATAATTTACGGTTTACCTGTATTTATGACTACTCCAACATCAATCAAATACTATAATAATTTATGTATATTATAATAGAGTTAATTACCCTAAAATATACGATTTTCGGTCAAATTTTTATTTTGTTCATGAACTTTAAAGGTGAACTCGTATACATAATCTTTTGATTTGATCTATATTTTGCATACGAAAATACTTTTGAAGATGACATGGCAAATAACCTTGGCGTGTCATTAAAATGATGCCGTTTCAATCGTTTTCATATTTAGCTTCATATTTTGAAATTTTATTAAATTATCACGAAACAAAAGTTATCATATTTAGCATCATATCATATTTTGAAAATTTCTTAAATTTACGTCAATGATGGTATCAATAGAATTCAATCTAAAATTATGACTAAAATTACACTTGGATTTAGCACATTGTTTAAAGAAAAAAGTTAAAATAGCCACTTTCATAAAAGAAAAATAAATTGTAGCCACTTTTTTTAAAAAGATAAAAACTAGCCACTGTTACAAAAATACCCCTTTATTATTATTTCTTTTATTTCTACCAATTAAAAATTCACAACTTAAGTATACCCAAATTATAAGGATCAACACATTACAGAAAAATAAATCCCTTGAGTGCATCCAAATTCACCATAGAACCACTTGTAATAGCCGTAAAAATCCGTATTTGGAAAAATTAGAATTTCGAAGGAGGAAATAAATTTTTTCGAGTATTTGAGATCGAACACGGTCGAAAATGAGCTTATGAGAATTTTTATAATATGTTGGAATTATTCCAATGAAATCTCGAGAATTTTTGAGAATGAAGAAATTATGGCAAGGCAAGAAATTACCCGGAATAATTTCCGGAGAATGTTACTCCGTTAATATTTTACGGAAATAAGATGAGATGTGTGTAGAGATATTCCACTAGAAGAAAATACTATTAGATACAAGTGTGTGTGGTGCATGTGTGTGCCACATCTTGAGAGAAAGAGAGAGTGGTGTTCATATCACCACCACTCAAACAAGACTAAGACTAAGTAAGTCCACACCCACATCACCCTTCTCATAGCTCACCACCCCAAACTTAGTGAGAGAGAAATAAGCTCTCCCTTCTCTCTTCATCACCATTCCCGCAGGCCACCATTGCCGCCACTTTCGAGCCGCCGCCGGCGACACCTCCGGCCTCCGATCACTCCCAAAGTTCGCCCTCCCCCATATTTCGACCCATAGAACAAGAATCTGAGGTCGAAATCATGATCAAGAAGCTCTAAGTTCGACTTGCAAGGTTCGAAAGTTGGGTGATCAAACAAGTGTTCGAATTTCATCAAGCTTGAGGTAGTTCTTGTTTCCTCTTCTTGGTTTGAACTTGATTTCATGTTGTATGATTTGATTCGAACTCCCCTCATCATGATTAAGATTCGGCCTTCTCAAGAAAAGTTCATGAATGATGATAATTCTTTCATATTTGTGTTCCTCTCATCATTTGAAGATCATCTATGTATGTATTGTTGAAGCTCCCTTCGATTTCCTTCATAACCAAATGAGTATAGCTATTATATGAACTTCCTTTATGATGTTCGTGACAAATCCTTGCTCAAATGATGGTTTAAGATGAGCTAGAGCCGAACCCGTAAGCATTCTTCACGTTTTTTATTCGGGCATTTTATCGAACAATTGGTGTTCGTGTTCTGTTCAGCGTTTTCAAGCATGTTCCTGACCTTATCTCTTTTCAAGTCCTAAATGAAAGTTGTAGCTCATGTTCTCAGCTATCTGCAGCCAAAATTTCGTCTTGATCCGAGTTCATATGCATCGGTTATGACAAATTAAAATTTAAATCTCATCTCTTTTGAAATCTAGAAATCAGCCCACTTGCGGGCTAAACTGAGGACAGCTCGTTCGATATTTGACATCAATTATTCTTCCATGTTGAAGTACGCTCCTTTCTCTTTCCATAGATATTTCGTTCACTCAAAACGGAGTTCGTATGAATTTACTATGATTTTTCAAAGTTTGTATCTCCAATCTGGAAATTCCGACGAACAACTTCTGTCCCGTTTTTCCAACCACATTTTGACCACTTTCCTTTGGTCGAATGAAGAAAAGTATAACTAGAAAGTTGTTCCTTGTTTTCTGAACTTCAGTTTTGATAGCTCATTCATTCGAATCCATCAAGAAACGAGTGAGAAATCCTCACTCAAAGTTGGTACCAAAATCTGCCAAATTTCTGATTTTTAGATTCCGAGTTCTGGGAATAAAATGCTTCAAACTCTCAGCTCATTCATGGGGAAATTCTGAAATTTAAACATATCATAGCCCTATGTGTTATCTTTCCAAATCAATATCATATGCTCTGTTTCGATTTATAATGAGTGAGAAACAATTATTTTCCTAGAGGGTCGCAGAATTTCCAAATTCTCTTAGAATGTTGAACTTGTTTTTCATATGACGGACCTTCTACTGCTTTGTTAAGCGTCTTGATCGAGTCTTGGGACTAGTTCGAATGGAGAAATTGAGTTCTCATTTGAATTAGTCGAATTTAGCTGATTTTAGATAATTTAGAATTATCGAGTAGACTTATCGAACGTCGAGGTCATGCCGAAGTTCTCGAATGGACTTTTCTGTCTTCTCGATTAATATATTTCTAAGACGCGATACGAACGAGAAATAGCATATTTCTCCAAAATTAGAATATCTATTAAGGCGATACTTTTTCCTAAAGGTCAATCGCAAGACGAGGGCCAAGGAACGTGAAGAAGAACCAAGAATCGCTCAATCATTTATGTATAACCAGGTGGGTGTTTCTTTCAAAGAAAATATTTATGTTGCTATAAGAAAGCATGTTTTGGAATGAAATGCAAGTTTACTGAAAACTATTAATGCATAAAATGTTTATGGTTTTATGTATGATGCCTCTATGTGTTGGATTGCCAACGTTATATCGATCGAGCCTGAGTTAGACAAAGGTCTCTAGCCAGGTTATGTGTATACAAAGTTTAAAAAATGTGTGCTCAGAAAGTGAGCTGGTTATGTAAGGATACGTCCGGGAAGGTGGCTACCTTGCCTGGTATGTAATTACAGATATGGATAATATATTATAGATGCGAAAGGGGCTGTACATCTGAACAATATATTATGGATGCGAAAGGGGTTAGTACATCCGAGTAAATATGTTATGGATGCGAAAGGGGCTGTACATCCGAGTGATATATTATATGGATGCGAAAGCGGTTGTACATCCGGATAATACGTTATGGATCTAAAAAGGGGTTGTACTTCCGGATAATACGTTATGGATCTAAACACGTTATGGATCTAAAAAGGGGTTGTACATCCGGATAATACGTTATGGATCTAAACACGTTATGGATCTAAAAAGGGGTTGTACATCCGGATAATACGTTATGGATCTAAACAGGGGTTGTACATTCGGATAATACATTATGGATCTAAACAGGGGTTGTACTTTCGAACTGTTGTAAAACAAATGTTGTTTATTATGCACTAGTTATTTCTCTAAAACTTTGTGCGATATTATGGTGAATGCTTGAATAATAATTGTTTACTATAAAATGTTTTCGGCATAACCTCACGGAGTACATCAAGTACTCAGCCCTGCTCGTGTTTTCAAAAACTTGCAGGTTGAGCGAGGTGGCAAGGGCGGCAGTGTTGAGAGGAGATTCGTTCATCTTTTGAATTTGGTTCAGAAAGAGATACATATCTTCATATATGTATCTATTTTGTTAAAGACTTCTGTTGTACACTTCTATTATCTTATTTAGATAATATGTTTAACTGGCTTCATGAACCAGTAAATCGAGAACTACTCTACTCGTATTCCTTCACGAACTAGAATTATGTTTGACTTTATATGGTTATTTCTATGAGATAATCATGTAACACTTGAACCTCGGGCTTCTTCGTAACTTGTTTGTCTTGCTAGTTTCTTTTGATCGAGTCTATTCAATTGTTTATTTTGCTAATTACTGAGTTACAAGTCATTTCCCCTTTCTTTCCCGCTTCTTATATCCAACCCCTAGTCACGGTTTCCCGTCTTAACTATCCTTAGCAAAGTGCGGTCGTGACACCACTGCAATTATAAACCACGATAACCACAAAACACAATCAGATCTTAAAGTCACGACCAAAAGAGGATCAAATCTCCAATGCACGAGAACGATCGAGTATATCTCACTCGTGAAATCGTGTTAGTATATTCTTGAAGAGAGATGTTGTAGTAGCGGGCAAGAATATGGTAGGGGTCAAGATGTAGTGACTAGAGTTGGCCGAGTTGAGACTGCCGAAGGACCACGCACATCGAGCCACAATTCACAAGCATAAATAAACGAGTAGATTTGGTTGTGCATTTACGCTCGTGTAATATGTTTGATTTTGTATAGCAAGACGATAGTCGAAAAACCACGGCTATAGTCGAAAAACTACCGCAAGCCATTGGGTCAACCCCAATTACATATGCACGAGTAGATTCCATTGATTCATTCAATTTGTGATTAGATTTTGAATACACAAACATAAAAACACGAGTAGAACTAGCTCGTGAATTCTCATTTGAGTATTCTTGAAGAGATGCAGTGGCAGAGCGAGAATGCAATGCCTAAACGAATCATGTCATTGGTTAGAGTTTAGGGGATGAAAGGAGGAAGCATTGCATGATTAACTTGTGTGTTCTTCTAAACCCATTCGTGTTTCTTGACTTGGTGATGAACATGATGAGGGTGATTATGGCAACGGCAAGAGAAGGATTGTAGTTGCATGGGTGCATGCAAACGTAAAGATTGAGATTGACGATTTATGTAGAGATATGTTACGTTGTGCTTAGGATTCCATACAAGTTTATTTATTCAAAATTTATTATTTGGATAAATAAGAAAGGATATTTGATGGAGATATGGTTGAAAATATTACCATATCTTGGAAGATATGCAAAGATCTCATAGGGTTTGTTTTATTCCTTATCAAGAGAAGATATAAAAGGAGATCAATGGGCAAATTTAAGCTGAGCCGTTTTGTGAGATTGAAGATGAAATCTCTGCGTTTTGTATTCTTGAGCGTGAGTTCATGAGTGTGTGATTTTTGGGTAGAGAGTGTGTACAATAAAACTACTTCTTAGTTTTATTGTTGGTTGATTCTGAATTGTGATTCATAGTTTATTTTTTTTCTTTCGGTTTTCTGAGGGTAGGACGGGTGCTATCTGCCGATAGCTGGAGTTTGATTACGAGTGATTCTCGTAATTCAATTCATATTTGAAAAAGGGTTGTAAACAGAAGTTAGGTGTCACAAGGTGTTATCCTTTTGGTGTAAGTCTCGTACTTCTCTGCTCCATATTAGTGAATTGATTCTCTCTCGGATTTGTCCCCCAGATATAGGTGTTTTATCACTGAACTGGGTTACCAAACCTTGTGTTCTTTATTTTTGTTCGTGTTATTTGTTCCTGCTTCAAGAATATTGTTAAGAACATTGTTAAGAACATATAATTGCACAACACAGAAATTTCAAGGATGGCATCCGTGAACTCGTGTGATCGTGATTTTTGGAGAATGGGGAAGAATAAGGAGGGAGAAGGTTTATAGTAGCAACTGGAGATATAGAAGGTAGCAAATTTTTAGAGAAATAAAATATGGAAAAAGGGATCTGCAGACTGCAGATAAGAAATAGGGAGAAGGAAGGGAGGAAGGAGAGAGATGTGCGGCTGGTGGAGTGGCCGGGTGGGTAAAAGAATTAGGTTTTCAATTTTTTAATTTTTCATTTTTGCCTTCTAGATAGGGGTGAGAACGGGTCGGTTAATCGACTATTTTATACCTAAAAAAACCGATCATGCGATTTTTTATCGAGTCGGTTAACCGTTATAAATTAAAGAATAAAGACCAAAAACTATGAAAACGGTTAACCTAAAAATCGTGCTGGTTAATTGTTTATCTAACGGTTAACCATAAATAAAAGAAATATTCTATTTTCTATAATTCATAATAGGAAAATTCAAAAGAATTCATATCTTAGAATATACATGCAAATAAATAATTTACAAAAATTAAAAAAAAATAATGAAATTAAATTGCATAATTCTAATAAAATAAGCTTTGCAATAACTTAAACTAACAATCAAGCTATCTTCAATTGTTTATTAACTTTTGGCTCCATCAATACTCAGAATCGGGTGATCTTCTCTCAAACTTTATTAGTAATATCTAATTAAAAATATATATATATATATATAATATAATATGTATATATATAAAATTATATATTTATTTAATTGGTACCGGTTCGGTTAACCGCCGGTTTTTTAGGTATAGAAACCGAAACCGAACCGTTAGAGTCGGATTTTGAAAAATAGAAATAAAAACCGAACCATACGGTTCGGTTACCCATATTTTCAGATTGAGTTCGATTTGGATAGTCAGTCGGTTCGATTTTTTAGTTTCTTATGCTCAACCCTACTTCTAGAGATAATTAAAGTAGGGAAGATAGGAGCGACGGTTAGGCATGCGGCATGAGAGAGATATTAATTAGGCTAATTTTAAAATAAAAATAAAATCACTACAAGAAAAATTGGATACGACAACACTAAAACAACAACGGTTTTTGTGAAAAACCGTTGTTAAAGCATAAAAAACCGTTGTTGTTTTATATACCTTTGTCTATTAGCAGAAAGTTGCTCTCATAGACAACTGTTTTAAGATACCGTGTTGAAGGACCGTTGTTGTTACGCTCATAGACAACAGTAAGTACTACCGTTGTCATTCAGCGTTGTCTATTTCAATACTTACAATTTTTTTTTTGAAATGAGACAAAAACTTAAAAAGTCATTAATTTTAAATAATTAAAATAATATACATTGTACATTAATTCTAATTTTATAATTTAATTTAAACTAATCTGAATTCTAAAATCAATATAATTTTATTTTAATTCTAATCTTTAAATTTATTTTATTTTCCTTTGTAAGCTAATCTATAGAGTACATTTAAAAAAAATGTTAAAATTGAATTAAAATTAAAAATTTAACAACATTGTGAAAATTTCCCACTTCATTCACCTTTCAATTCGCACTACTGAAATTTCTAACTCCTCTGGAGGCGAAAATTTCCTCCTCCTCCATCGCATATCCAAGCTCCGCCGCATCCAAGCTCCTCGGAATCCTAATCCAAGCTCCATCAGATCCTCCTTCGCCGGCGCCGTCATCCAAAGTGTCGTCGCCGGCGTTATCCTAGTGCTGCTCGTATCTCCGACTCTGAATACTACCCTGCATACTTCGCCTCTCGTAAATGTAATTCTTTCCGTTATTTTTGTTTCCTTCTTTTTCTATTTCTTCTATTTTGAAGGCTTGGTCTGATTTGAGTTTAATTCTTAAATCCTAATTCCTATGAAGAGCCCGCCTATTGTTCCTAATTCTTAACCCTAACCTGTAACCCCATCCATCCGCCGCAACGCCGCTTATCTCGCCCTTGCCATCGTCGTTGGTTGTGCAGTTTTCTTCTCTCGTCATTGCCGCACGCATTCAAGAGAAACCCTCAGTTTGTGTCGTCAGACTGTTCTTCACATATTTGTCAAACTAAGGTATAATATTTGCCTGATTTATGACTTCGCTTGTTGGTCTTAGTTTAAAATCTGCTTAGTAGAGATTTTATTACATATGTGGTGGTGAAATGATTACATTTATGCTATGTATCTGTTAGTCTTTTCCTACCCTTTTTGTAGTTTTATCTAAAGGCTTTCTATTTATTTTCTAATAAGCTGTTAGAGATAGTGATTCATTGTTTGTCCTTCTCTTGAAATAAAGCTAGCCTATTGCTTAATTGGCTCTTGTCTATTTACATTTAGATGTATGTATAAGGTGTGGTATATTAGTACCAACTTTTATTTAATGGGATTGGAAAAACCCCTTACTGAGTAAATGAGTGTTTCTCCCTTTTGCTTGTATTATCAGATTGGTCGCTTGCCAATGGAATGGGCAAAATGCCTTATTCCTCTTGTAAAGTCGTTGAGGGTGAAAGTTCTTGGCCGCTGTGTAGCTGCTCCTGTTAATCTTCGTATGATGCAAGAGATTATATGGTATGTGAGGTAAAGTCATGCACGTAGAAATTGCATTACATATTGCTTTTTGCATATGCACTTAGCTTCTTTTATCTATATACATTAAATAAACTAGTTGTAGCTAATTGATAATTTCTCTCATGTTTCAGGATGGCACTGCCTCTGTGTTGCCTTCACTGAAAAGAGAATAAAGGGTTCTCAAAGTCAAGATCACAAGATTCGTGAAAAGGATGAGCAAGTTATTTCAGAGTCATCCTTGAATAAGCTTGTTGGTGCTATAGATATGTATAATTTAGAGGTATTTTTAAAAAAAATAATTATTAACCTTCCAAGTGATAGTATATAAAATTGTAAAAGCAGCAAGCCTTCTCACATTCTTTGGACATCTCAGGAGAGTAAATCAGACATGCGATCGCCGCTAACAGTGAGCTGTTTTTCACCTGTTAGTCATGCGATCTTGCCTTATATCTATTTTTGTTAGTCATGCGATCTTGCCTTATTTCAATGATGTAATATATTTGAAATTTGATATTGGGATTATATATCAGATTTGTTGAAGTTATGTTTGAAGTGTTTTACTGGTCCGATTTTGTTTATGAGTTAGGACTCATGAGAGAAAGTGTTCATGCATAAAAGGGAAGAGAACAGCGGTGAGTTATTTTACAATGCACGACTGTCTCTTGATAATATTGTTCTGCATTTCTACTTTATAATATTATTCTGCATTTCTACTTTACGTGGGAAGAGAACAGTGGTGAGAATGTTTTGAGTTAATTTCAGAAATCTAAAGCAATTTTAGCTACCTTCCACGTCTAAAATTACTATTCTCACTCCCTTATAAAAATTGACCGTGTCTTTTTTGGTTTTTTTAGATTCCTAGATGTTCCAGTACTCTCCTTAATTATTTTTTTTGGTATCTACTTTTTGTGGCCGTGAAGATAAAAGTGGCCATGAAACTGCTCGAGGCCTAAAGAAAGAAGAAAACAAGTTTCTATTCAAGCAAAATGCTGAAAACTTTCAGGCAGAGTTAGTTCATGTTTCCTTTGTTATCATCACTCGTATCTAACTTTTAGTTGAAAACTTGATTGGTCATTACTAATTATTATCTCCATCACTCTAATTCTTTTTCGCTATCAGCCTCTTGCAGCTGCAAACTTTATAATTCTTTCTTTCCCTGAGACTGTTGGTTAAGCTAATCAACATGGTCTATGATTCTAAATTCACTTGATTATGTTTTGGTTTCAGGTTATTTGATTTAAGCGACTGTTACAAAAGGCTGACAATGAATCTTCTCCCGAATATTCAGTACCATCTGAATCAGGAGATATATATCATTCCATGTATGGTACATGTAAGATATATATGATTTATTCACTTATGTACTTAGGCAATTCCAGTTGTAATGTGATCTTGACTATACTTCGTATGCTAAATTCTATTCAGTTTTCATCTAAGTCGAGGCAATTTGGATGAACTATAATGCAGCATCTTACTTAATTTACGACAATGATTCAACAATTTGGAGTTTAGAGCTGTATTTGATGTATGTATCCCGTTTCTTGGTTTTCGATTTGCAGGCCTCTCACCTGGCACTGATGGTGCAACTCTCATAGATGTCTTCAGCAAGTAAGGACAGGTTGCCCAAGGTGCTCAACCACGCTTATGAATTTCAGATACTCCTATAGTCCTATGTTAACGCTTTGTGAATATAGCTTTCATTGTTGTTCTCTTGAATTCTTGCAACTAAGGTGATTGTGAACTGTCACATTGCTAGGTTGAAAGGATTTGCCTTCATCACTTATGCTTCTGCAGATGAGGCTGCTGCTGCAGTCGAGGCTCTGAATAATGAGGTCTCCTTATCTCTCTTAAACTCCTTTTCCTGCTTCTTATTACTGAAACTCTTTTTCGTTGGATAGCAAACTTGCATTAATAAAGTTGAAGTTGATGAAATTCCCTTTCCTACTTTATTGTTCAGCATCTTCATGGCCGTAGGATAAAAGTGAATTATACAAACGATAGGGTACGTGCATATGAATAATTTAATAAATTGAATTCGTGTATATGATCTATTAAATTGGATTATCTTAATTGCCTTGTCATATGATCTATTAAATGAACTTTGAAACTCATTTTGATTTTTGTTGCATTGTTTCTATTTTGCATATTCAGATAAAGTTTAGTGAAGAAATAGATGTTTGACCTCAAGATAAGCTTATGAATATTCAAGATTTTGTTCAATTGATCTGAATTTAAGTTAATGCAAATTATATGTGAATTGTACTCGCATTTTTTTATTATAGATTCTATGAATTTGAAACTTTCTTGTACTTATTTTATGTATGAAATAAAATATTATTTTATTTATCATATTATGTATATAATCTGACCTAATAAAAATATAAAATAATAACTAATAATATTAAGACAACGGTTGTTTCAATTTTTTTTTTTAATTTTTTTCTTTTGGATACGACAACGGTAAACTACCATTGTCTATGAGCAAAAACTGTTGTAGTTTCCGGATACAACAACGGTGAATCACCGTTGTCTATGAGAGAACACCGTTATTGTTCTACTATACGTCAACGGTGTTTCACCGTTGTCTATGAGTTATTGTTCTACTATACGTCAACGGTGTTTCACCGTTGTCTATGAGTGTCGATCTACGACAACAGTGGCTACAACAACGCCTAGAAATAATAAAAGACAATGGGAAATTCCCGTTGTTAAAGGTCTTTTCTGTTGTAGTGAATCATCTCGGTAAATTAGTATATTTATACAAAAAGTGGCTATTTTTTATTTTTTTTTAAAAGGTAGCTAGTATTTATTTTTATTTTAAGGAAGTGACTACTTTAACCCATTTTCATTTGTTTAAATATACTCTCTTTGTTCGCCATTTACTGCTATATTAGAACGTTTATGATTTATTGACTTTCCATTTTGTGACATAGGCTCCACAATCATTTTAATACTTTATCACTTTATTTTTTAATACCTTAATACAATTAAAAATATTAGATGGACCAACAATTATTCCATTTTAATACTTTAATTAATTAATACATTATCAAAATGCATTGAATTCCGTGTCCAGATTTTCAGTCCAATAAATCGTGGAGGGGGAAATATTATTCAGCAATATATACATACCATGTCTCTTTGAAAAGATGTGTGTGTTCATATGCTAAATCATTTTACGGAAAAACTAATAATATTAATCAACTGAGGCCATTTGATATAATCTCAAATCTATCTCGTAAGCTAGTGTGGCGCTTAGGAACATCACCTGAGACTACTAATACATGTTAATATTGATGCAATTTTTGTTCAAAATAATAAAAAATATTGATTGCAGATGATTAATGCAAAAGTAACATATACGTATAAATTTATATTTTATAAGAATCAAGAAAATCACTTTTAATGTTTATCGACATTCTTAAAAGTTTCTTAAAACTTAGGTTAGTGGCGATATCAACGAAATTATTTTGAATTTTGAAAATATAGTATTTGATTTTAACTTTCTCTAAATATATTTATTCAGGAAAAAAAAATACTACTCTCTCTGTCTCATTTTAAATGTCCAATTTTATTATTTTATACCTCATATATATTTAAAATATGAGACGTTTGAAGTGAGACGGAGGGAGTACATAATATATTACTAAAGAAATTATGTCTAGTACGTTTCTTTTTTCCAAACAACCAAACCATTTTAAAAAATAATAAATAAATAAAATCAAACCATAAATACACGTGTAATGATATGTGCGAACGTTTAGCTAATTTTCAACTGGGAAATTCTTATATACATGTAGGTGTACTACACTCACATCTCACATATGAATATTATTCGCTCTGTTCCATTAGAATAGACTTGTTTTTCTATTTGTGACGTCCCATTAGAATATGTATGTTTCCTAATAGGGAAATAATTACCCACTATTAATCACCACATCATCCATTCACCTCTCAGTACGTATTTCAATATAATTTAAATCCTAAAAGTTTAAACTATCATAACTTGCTCGTTTGTTATCCAATTTTTATGATTTTTATATCAAATTAAAGGTCTTGATACGATCTTTCATTTAAGATTAAATATCAATATGTTTTGATGCATTTATGATGATTTAATTTCAAAATAATGAAATACTCCCTCCGTCCCCCTTCAATTGTCCAGTTTGACTTATTGACTTTTTGGCACGCATTTCCACCGAGCCGGGAAACGAGTTATAAAATATAATTTTAAAGAATTAATATTTCAAAATTATATTTTATAACTCGTTTCCCGGCTCGGTGGAAATGCGTGCCAAAAAGTCAATAAGTCAAACTGGACAATTGAAGGGGGACGGAGGGAGTATACATTAAAATATTAAACACTATATTTTATCTTTACACACAATCTCCTAAAATTCCGTGCAAAAAAAAACAAGCCTGTTTAAATGGGACATATATAATATATTAATATAATTTATATTATTAAAATAATAGCATGTGAGGGGTGGGTGTAGTACACCAACACCCATAAAAGAAAAATTATTTCCGACCTCCACGTCATAACTTTCATATATTTAAATGAATCTTTTTTTTTGGTACGAACAAATAATTTTATTTCACGACCAATTCACAACCATACACCATGCACAACCCTAATACTTCATATATAAGCTCGCTTTACCTACTCAGCCTAGCCACTACAACCTTCAACCGCATATCTTTCACACAACTCCACAAAATGAGAAATTTACATTGCTGGACCACATGTTCTACCACTGCAGGCTGCTCCTGCATCCTCTTGCGGTTCCTTACCATCCAAATTTGATACATCAACACCGTTACCATGCACCTATATAGACGCTGTGAGATGCTATTCGTAGTGCACTGAGAGTATAGGAATACCTTTTCCGCACTCCATGGCTCAGCCTCTCTCTGAAATCCACACCAAGTATTGACTGCAGACCATACCTCCTTACTGAATTTGCAGTCAAAGAACAGATGCTCCATCGTTTCCTCTTTCTCCACACAAGCAGCAACCATGATCAACTTGAATCCCAATCTTCTCTAGATATCTGCAAGTAGCAAGGCGATCATGCAGTGCTAACCAGATGATAAAGGTGCACTTAGGTGGAACACCATTTTGACAGATAAGTTTTGCCCAAGGCACCTTCCGCACCTGCCCCATAAACTCCTTATATAGTATAGTTATAGAAAAAGACTCCTTCCTCAACCAGTCATCCCTCTGTGCTGTTCTCAACAGGTGAGTTCTCATACCAATCACCTTCCTAATCATCCAAGAACTGTGAATTGGTATAGTCATAGTGAACAAATCTTGTTGTTTCACATAATATCCATGTACCCATCTGATCCAAAGACTCTCCTTCTTATGGTATAATCTCCATAACTGCTTGCACACAGCTGCCCTATTCCATAATTGGAGATTCACAACATTCAAACCTCCAGCTTGTTTAGGTAAGACTATAGTCTCCCAAGCAACTAATGCCCTCTTAGAAGTAGAGGCTTCGCCAGTCCATAAGAAAGTCCTGCAAGCTGTTTGAATCAACTTCACTACTTTCTGTGGGATAACAAAAACTTGACTCCAGTAAATTTGTATGCTAAAGAGGACAGACTGGATCAGTTGAATTCTTCCTGCATAAGAGAGCAGTTTAGAAGTCCAACAAGAGATTCTCTGCAGAATAGCCTTCACCAAAGGTTGGTATTGAGCAATTGTTAGCTTCTTTGGGGAGAGAGGCACCCCTAGATACTTAAAAGGTAGCTTTCCTTCAGTCATACCAGTAGTACTCAGAATATTCATCTTCACCTCCTGTTGCACACCCCCAAAGTATATGCAACTCTTTAAAGGATTAACCTTAAGTCCAGATGTAGATGCAAACTTATCCAAAATAGCTGTAACTTGCTGAATAGAAGCATTATTCCCTTTTGTAAACAGCAACAGATCATCTGCAAAGCACAGATGAGTCAACCCTAACTTCTTGCATCTAGGATGATATTTAAATAATGTGTTGTGCTTCAATTCCAACAGACATCGACTAAGATACTCCATACAGAGAACAAAGAGGTAAGGAGAAATGGGATCTCCCTGCCTAATACCCTTCTTTGCCTCAAAAGGTTCAGTCAAAGCTCCATTCACATTTATTACATAAGAAACAGAAGTAAGACATGCCATCACCCATTGAATATACTTCTGGGGGAATCTCAACTCAACCATCATTTGCTTCAAAAATATCCACTCCACTGAGTCGTAGGCTTTTTGGATATCAACTTTTAGCATACACCTAGGAGAAATATGTTTCCTAGTATACCCTGTGACCAGTTCCTGACTCAGCAGCACATTATCTAGTATATATCTTCCTTGCACAAAAGCGGATTGACTGTCACTTATTATATCATTTAACACCCCCTTCAATCTGTTTGCTAGAACTTTAGATATCAACTTATATAACACACTGCAACATGCTATTAGCCTGAATTCTTTCATGGAACTTGCATTATCACATTTGGGCAGCAGTGTAAGAAGAGCTACATTGATCTCCTTAGGGAGATAACCTGTGATAAAGAATTGCTGGACAGCTGCAGTCACCTCTTCTCCTATTATACTCCAACATTTCTTAAAGAAGTATACATTAAACCCATCTATGCCCGGAGATTTATTTGATCCCATACTGAATAAAGCATCACTCACTTCCTGTGCAGTGCAGTCAACAATCAAGCCTCTTTGCTGCTGCAATTTAAGTGTGGGCCCTTTCCTCACAATATACTTATCTACCATATCTAATTCTCTAGCAGCAGTGCCCATCAGA
Organism: Mentha longifolia; assembly: GCA_001642375.2. Lineage (NCBI taxonomy): Eukaryota > Viridiplantae > Streptophyta > Magnoliopsida > Lamiales > Lamiaceae > Mentha > Mentha longifolia. The sequence continues at coordinate 41,718,448 of CM038114.1, forward strand.
TTACTATAGAATGTCCTTGCTTCATGCATAATTTGGCTTTGCCCTATGCACACAGATCCATCAGCTCGAACTAATTTATGAATTGCATTACGATTTCTTCTCATCTTTGCATAAGCATGAAAAAACTTTGTGTTGGTATCTCCCAATTTCACCCAGTCTACTCTAGCCTTTTGCTTCCATATCATCTCTTCGATTCCACTCCACTTCTCCAGCTCAGCCATAAGAACTTTCTCCTACTGAACAATATCATCATTTGATCTGTCATGAGCCAAGAGCAGTTGGATGTCATGTACCTGCTTTCTAACACTTTCTACCTTTTCTGAAGTTTTCCTAAACCATCTTGTGTTCAGCTGCTTAAGAGGTTTCTTCAGGTGTTGGCACTTCCTCCATATATCCATCAACTTATTATATGTAGTATACTGTCCCCAATTCTCCCTTGCCACCTCCTCAAAATGTTCATGATCCGCAATTACATTAAGAAACTTGAATAGCCCAGTTCCTGTCTCTCTATCTTCCAACTTCAGTAATTGAGGGCAATGATCAGATATACTCATTGCTAGCCTTTCTACAACTACCTGCGAATACTTAGAGAACCAAGAGGCATTAGCAAAACATCTGTCTATGTTAGACCAGATTCTGTTAGCACCTTCTTGATTATTAGTCCAAGTAAAATGACTTCCAATTGCTCTAACTTCAGTTAACTCAGCTTCCTGTACACACTCTTGGAAATCTTCTATATCTGCCAATGTAATAGGATTACCCTGTTCTCGATCATCCACATTCAAAACTGCATTAAAATCTCCCCCTATAAGGAGAGGTTCAGTAATCTGTTGGCAATGAGATTTAACAAAATTCCATAGAGCTCTCCTTTGATCTGTAGAGTTCAAAGCATATACAACCATAATATACTGTGATGTTCCTGAAATAATATGAGAAACCTCACATAGTATAGCCTGTTCATGTTCTATCACCTTTCTAACTGCCATTCTCTTAGGATCCCACAAAATCCATATCCTACCATTCACTGCAGCTGAGTAATTATGGATACTCTCCCAGTCTCTATTTATTTTCTCCACTATTTTTTGGAACTTTTCTTTTTCAACTCTAGTTTCTAGGAGGAATGTAATATCAACCTTATTATAATGCAAGAGTTGTTTAATCTCCTTTTGCTTAAATGGTTTATTACACCCCCCTAACATTCCAAATCAAAAGCTTCATGTAACACTATTGGGGATATGGTCCCCGCCCATTTCAATTATATTCAAGTCCTCAAATGCATTAGTTGTAGGAATATAGAGATTACCCACTTGTATAGATGCTGAACTAGCCTTCTTAGGTTGACTCCACAGCTCCTCATTATTATCCTCCTTTCTCAGTTGAGTGTCACCATCCTGTACTACTTCTTTTCCTTTTGATACCCATTTTTTCTTAAGACCTAGCTCCTTCTTCTCCCTACAAATGTGACCTACCTTATGGCATGTAGGACAGTACATAGGGACCCATTCATAAAGAACTTGCTGCTCCACCATAACTCCATTATCTCCCCCAATCTGTACTTTGTATAAGAGTGGCTGTGTGATATCTACCTCCACCAATAGCCTAGCATAGGAGATACGATTCTGTGTTGAGGTGCATTCATCTGTACAAACAAGCTTCCCTAACACACTACCAATGCGACTGAGAGAGTCATTACTCCAACAGGTGAGAGGTAAGTTAGGTAACCGAACCCACAGGGGAATCTCCTTCAGAACCTCCTTCTCAAATGAGAAATCTGCTACCCACTCCTTTACAATCACATGACGATTCGCAATTGTATAGGGTCCTTCAAACAACATCTTGTCCTTGTCATTCATATTCTCAAATCTAAGTATGAAATATCCCTCATTATGATAAAAGATTTCCAAACTTCCCAACACTCCACACTGATTTTGAACATAGTTCTTGAGATAGGCAATTGTAGGGGGTTCACCTATTACATAGAGAATCACCGCACTCCTCCATTTTGCCGCCTCAGCTGCTATTTCAGCACCATTCAGCTGTGCGGTGGGCTTACCTTGTTTCAGAACAGGTGGAACATAACCCAGCGTCATTCCACGTCTACGCATGGGAGGGATCTCACCTTCTTCCACTTTCTGTGCAACTCCTTCCTTTTCCTCCTCTCTCTGCAGATCCGGCCGTTGCTTCAGCTCAGCTCCTTGAATCTCCAGCTCAATCTTATTTTTGATGGATTCTACTGTTCCAGCGAACGTATTACAACCGGAGACTGGTGTGCTCGGTGTAGTAGCTGCAGCATTCTTCGAGCTCTCTCCTTTCTCCATCGTAGCTACGGCTGAGTCGGTGGTACGAAGGTGACTAGCTTCCTCGGTCTTCCTTTGGGGCGGCCACCGCCTTTCGCCATAGAAATCAGTGCACTTTAGCTTGCCACTATCATGCGCCGATCTCAACCTTTCAAAATTAATTTTTACTACGGAGTATTATTTAAATGAATCTTTAATTGTAATTTAATTACAAAATTGCCACTTAAATCAATTGTTAATTTTAATATATAGATAAATAGATAGATAAAGAAAATGAAGATATCGATGCGATAGTGATAAAGAGTCAAATCAAGTGAAGGTCATTTATTGTGTACAAAGATTTGGCGTGCAGTTTGTGTTTTTCCCATCTGAAAGCGCAAAAGAGCTACCACGCTTTCCTTTTCCAGTCAATAATTCTTAGTACATGTTTTTCTTTTTCTTTTCTTTTTTGAGTAACAATTCTTAGATATTATTAATGTCGCTAATTTCCTTTCGTTTTCACCTCAAAAATAGGGCCAGCTTACATAAATTGACGCGACAACTCCTCTGCAAATCTCCTTAATTACTAACTACTGATTTTTAGCATCAAATAAAACAAAAGGCTTTTGCAGCTACATAGCCTACACTTTTCTTTTTTTGAAGGAGGGAAAATTATTTAATTAATGATTTTCTGCTATTACTAATTTATTCAGTATTTTTAACAAAATGGTTCTGAATTTAGATGAATTGAAATAAGAGTTTTTTTTATTGCATTAATATATTTCTTGAGGTATTTAAAATCACCCATCATATATTTACATAAAATAAAAATTTCGATCTAAGGACGTTAGTAGAAAAATTAAGTCATCGGCATATGTGTTTGAATTTAATTGTCAACACAAGTTTTTGACAATTAAAAGTTGACTATTTGGTTTGAAAATGTGTCTCTTGATTTGAACACATTAAATTTTTATGGGAAATATGTAGCACTAAATAACACTTTTAATTTTTTTTGTTTTCAATAGACTTATTTTATTGAATAGAAAAAACAGGCGCGTCAATTAAAAAATTAGATAGAAAAAGGTATACAATGAAGACATGCATATATACATAAATAATGAGACATATATTTATGTTGGTTAGGTGGCACAAAATCATCGGCGCATTTAATAAAAAAAAAAATGAATTCATTTGAGAAAAAAATATATATATATTATGAATAAAGATCCAAAGACAAGAAGACATCAAATTGATGACCAAATTGATTCTAAGTGAATTTATTTTTAAAAATATTTTATACATTAGTACTTAGTTTGACTATAATGAATGGAATAAGACGGCAATGCTTGGACAAACTTGCTAAATTAAAGGTCCAACACTTATTAAATTAAATTAAATTATTAGATTAGTCAAACTGTTCCAACCTTAGGTACTACAGTCTTAGACTTTGCAGTAGCATATTTGAAATTACATTTTTGACCTTACTTGTCGGTGTTGCCTTCACCTCCCCTCCCACTCTAGCCTTTGGTCCATCCTTCATAATTAATGGATGCATTATTTACCAAATTAAAACTACTTTTTACAACAAGCTTCATAATGTACTATTCTTATTTAAAATGAGGTTAGACTTGGTAATTTCATTTTATTTTTATATTTCATATTCAAAAGATTTAAAAAAAAAATTGGAATGGTGAATGTGATGAAAATATATTATTTACCTAAATTTTGGATGGAGATAACTATTGGCCTGGATTGATAGATTTTTTATACTCCTAACAAACTTAAAATGAACTATTTTTATTTAACACATTATACTGAATCGATTGTCTTATGTAGTAAATGAAAAGCATAGAACTATAATTTTGTATCAATGTCAAACAATTTTGAAATAAATCTTGATTTAAAATCTGTCTAGGAGTAATACAAGACTACAAGTTTTTACTTTTACAACCTAAAAGTTGACTTTTTAACTTTTCCCTTAGGCCCCCGCCCCCACTACCTTTTTTTCGTTATGAAATACAGTACTTTTTTTCATAACATGGATATTACGATAACTTTAAAACGACCAATAAGGTTTAATCTATTTTCCCTTAAAAAAAAAAGGTTTAATCTATTTTGAATTTTATAGATACCTATGATTATTAAATTATTAATTTTGTTGGATATTTTAAATAGTACTCTATTTAATAGTGCCCTCCCCTATCTTTTTGTACAGAATTTTTCGGCACTCATCTTTATATAACGAAAATGAATATTAAAATAAAATTTGAGTCTCACTTGATTAGTATAATAATTGTAATATAATACTACTACACTATATCAATTGAAATTCAAATTTTATTTTAACATTTACTTTTTGGCGCATCAATATCCGTGTCAAAAGATTTGGTCCAAAATTCTAAATACCAAACCTTTCAATTTCTTCTTGCAATTAACTTTGAACGAATAATTACTCAAATCTACAATTTAGGACAAATTAACTGCAAAGTACAAAAAGCCTACAACTTAAGTTGGAGCATTGACAAGGACCTAGTACTTCATTTTGCAAAAATTTTGTGGGAAAAGTATTTACTTTAATTTTAAAACTTATAAAATAAAAGAAAATGTGTGGTTCATTTAATAATTTAGGAATATATTATACACCCACACGGGAGTGTTGTACAACAAAGTAGAAATATCAAAAGGGAGAGACAAAATGGAGAGAGTTAGGAAAAAGGGAACAAAGAGAAAGTTGAAAATGGCCTTTCACCGGCCTACTCCCATTCTCTATTTAAAATTATTTCTCAATTCCCCCATTCTTGATTCTCCAATCCCAACACACACATACACGCACACGCAGTTTTGACATTTACAATTCCTCCACAAAACCAATCAATTTTTTTCTCTTTCTCTCTCTCTCGCTCGCTCTCTAGCATTTCAAAGATAGGAGCTTTTTCCGCTGTGTAGAGTAAGGGAGGAACGGGAAAAAAAGGAAATCTTGAAGCCCATTTGTTGAACAAAGAATGGGAGGTGGTGGTGGTGGTGGTGGTTGGGCGGCGGTTCCCGGGCCGAGGGGGAGGAGGGTGTGGAATGACGAGGATGCCCTTTTGATGGAAGAGGTGTTAGCCGACTGTAGCTCTGTGAATCGGAGGTGTTTAAGGGGTTTTCACTGATGAGGAGAACACAATGTGGTTTGTTCTTCTTCCTCAGGAAAAGAAAGAAAGAAAAAGAAATGTTGCCCTCCCGTTTTTTTTTTTTTTTTTTGCTTTTTGCTGGTTGAAGGCAGACAGGATGGAGCCAGGCATAATTTTTACAGCTTTCTTTTTTCTTTTCTTTTTTTCTATTAAATATTGGAAAAGTAAAATTAAAAAAAAAAAAATGACTCCCCTTCTATATATTGTTTTGTTGGCCTTCTTTCTTCTTGTTCTTTTTTTCTTTTTTTAAATTACCTTTTTTTTTGGGCTAACCTACTGAAAAGAAAAGAGTTCATTTGGAAGTTTTAACGTTTCCCCGGAGAAAAGGTGATGAGGAGTGATGAATTGTGCCAATGCAGAGTGGAAGAAGATTGAAAAATGGAGCATTTTGGAATTGGTGGTATACTTTTTAGATTTTGTGTATTTATCTTTGTAAGTCAAGAAAAAAAAAGAAAAGAATAGTGTTGTACTAGAATGAAATTATGGTTATGACTAATTGATGATAATGGTATCTAGTTTACACTTTCTTTTCATTGCCTTTTTCCTAATTTTGTCCTCGGTTCTTTTAGGTAAGTTCTATGGTGCACTTAAGTGTAGTGCACCAAGTATGTAGGCAAAATTTTAAATTAATGTAGGCAATTATTTTTTTCAACAAATTTTATATAGGCAAAGTAATTTTTACATATATTTATACTTGATGAGTTGAATTATCTCAAAAAAACATAAATATATATATGTGAATTTAAAAATTATCGTTATTCAATTTTTTGTTAAAAATTGAATAGTTAAAATAATAATATTATCGTAAAACTTATACTATGCATATGTATATTTATGTTTTTTTGAGATAATTCAATTCATCAAGTATAAATGTATGTAAAAATTACTTTGTCTATATAAATTTGTTGAAAAAATTGATTGCCTACATTAATTTAAAATTTTGCCTATATACTTGGTGCACTACACTTAAGTGCACCATAGAACTTACCGTTCTTTTAGCTATATACTTTTTGCTAATGCTGGATTTGATAAATCCAATTCTCTTTACTTTTGTTTACAATAACCTGCTGTTCATTGCCTGCTTGAGGAAAGGAAAAAAGGGTTCTTTTTGCTTCTCCAACAAAGTGAATCTAATCTTAGTTTGCAAATATTATGAAAATTTCATTTTTTGAAAATTGTTTTATCATTTTTGGTTTATGGCATTCTCTGAGATGAATTATGGAAAGGCTTGAGCTTAATAATTGGTTGAAATTATTTGGAACAATGACTATAGAGAATAGTAAGAATATTTAGAAGTTACAGAGAATAATGTAGGACTTTTTTCCCCTTGTTGGAGTTGTAACATTGATGCTTTTATCTTTGGCGAAATGGAGATGGTTCCGCCTTATTTTGTTCTTGTAAATTAGTTTTCCATCCCGCATATTATGAGATTTGGTCTTACTTTCTTTTAATTTTGGTCGAAACCACGATTGCCTCGACCATCCTTTGGTATGTTCTTGAGCAAATCCGTTAAGTTTTTGAATGCGTGTAGTTTCATAAACGAAGAATTGTTTGATGAAGGGGCCCTCGAAGGCATGAATCAACTTCTGTTTCTCTGTTCTTCTTTCCACATGAAGTTTCTCCATTCATGTTCATTTTTTGATGGAACATCACTCATTGCATGCTAGTGAATAATTGTGATGCCTTATGCAGTCTTTATGTAAATAAATTCAGTGTAGGTTTATTCAAATTTCACATATTAAGTGCTATGCATGTGGCTGATTGGGTGCTTTATGATGAGCAAAAATAGGTGAAGTATCAGCTTTCACCCAACTGTTCATAACTTCATATTATGTGAGATTAATGTATGATTCAGATGCTTTCTTCTCATCGTAGTACTTCAGATTATCGATTTCTTTTTCCCATCTGCATATCTTAATTGCTTATTCATGTTAAATATAATGTTCCCAGTTCTCCCCTGGCTTGATAATCATTTTGCATTTGAATTTCTTGGTACTATGTACGTGTGAATTCCAAGCCAGGGGAGATGCAGTCGAGTCCTCCAGTCGAGAGCTCAATTGTGATATTTTGCTGTTTATCTATCAATTATGATTCTGCTTTAGTCTTTAGATATTAAAAGAATGTGATTCAAATCTTCTATTTCTGCATATTTCTTGAATGTGGCCATATTTTCAGCTGTAAAAATTATTCTTTCTTGAATTAGCTTTGATAGTTCTTCTGCAATAACTATGAACACAGATACTTTCTTGAATCAACTTTGATATAGTAGTAATTACCTTTCTCTCACCACACACACACACACACACACTCTCTCTTATGTATGTATGTATGTATGGTTTGAATATGATGTGTCATTAAGGAGTGAAATAAGTGTGGTTTTAGGTCTCCAACTAGAAGTTATAGGAGGGTTGCTATATGCACATGTAATTGGTTTTAATGCATTGAAAACATCTGTACTTGTTTTTCCATTATTGGTTACACCACTGTCACGTTTTAGATCTCTTAATCACTGGTATTTACTAGTAATTTTATTTTTCTGCTGTAAATTTTTAAGTGTAACTATGTACGGATTGCAACCAGTTTTCAGCGGCAGCGCCTCTGACCTAAAAAAGGACTGAATTAATGCTACTGTTTCTTCTGTTATCTACAGTTCCATTATTCCATAATATTCGTTACAGCTGCTTATAAATAAATGCCCAATTTCCACTTTTTGCCCACTTTATTTATGGAATCATCAAATGTATAAATATCAAAAATCACTCATAGCAAAAACCAAACATAAATACATAACAATACCCTTATAAAAATTGAAGCCCATCTGCATATGCAGCTAAAATCTTGCAATATTAGCAAAAATTCTATAAAGAGGAAAAAGGAAAAAAAGAATATACGTATATATATATTGGCAAAGTGGAAGATGCTCAGTGTATAGTAATGGGATACATAAGCAAATTGAGCCTTCTAAAAAAACTAGAGAGAGAGAGAGAGAATAAAATCTTTAAGTTTAAATGAAGAACAAACATACCATGACAGCATCTAATGTATAGCGTGATTCAGAGTGGTCCAAGAATTTAGGTGCCCTTTGAATAACTAACTGTATATTAGTACTTGACATAAATTCATTTTACAAAATTTAAGAAATTATAATTAAAGGGTACAGTTAAAATAATTTAATCTTAATATGTAACTAATTTATTACAGAAAGAAAAGTTAACTGAAATTTAAAGAAGTCATTTCCTGGGTACACAAACAAATATGCAAATTGCAAACAATCATGTCTTCAGGATAGTACATGAACATGATAATCATATCGACTGTAACACTCATGCAACTTACCTTATCGATATTCGATCCTCAGATACGTCCCAGTTTCTGAACCAATTCGTTTTCGATTGCAGCTCTTTTCTTCATCATCAACGTATACTTATTTACAAGTTCTTCGTCACCAGCCATGGCTGAAAGCTTACAGATGAGTGATGTGTGCTCCAATCTATCCATATACATACTTTGAATAGGCATGGAGACTCCGTTTTTGCTGCAAAGAAAACCATGTGCAGCCCTCAATGCAGCCCCCAACGAGGCTGAATCTGCCACGTCATCAGCTCAAGAGTTCAGTCTTTTGCTAATAAAAATAAAATTCAAAAGCTTAGTTCAGAAAAGTAGAATCTAAGCTGGTTGCTCTTTTCTCAGGCAGAAATAGTAAAATTTAGTTTTCTTTCATGCTTACCTGGCCTATTAACTGTATATACATTACACCCGAAAATGGAAGCCATCAAGCTTAGAATGCACTCATTTGCAGATGCTCCACCAGTAGCAATTATTCTCCTCGGAGGAGAAGGCATCCCGATTTTCTCTGCATGAGCACGCATCGAGAGTAACTGGCCCTCGATCAAGGCCCTAACCTGCAAGGTTATTAGTTGTAATTATGGATTTTCTCAGTTAATAATAAACTAATGCAAATGAATCAGTCTCTCTGGATGCCAACCTCAGAAGGAGCATCAAACTCAGCGACCTCGATTTCCTCTAGTCCAGTGATATTAATGTTCTCAAGAACATAACGATGCTCACCAACTGGATTCCAAATGAAATTTAGGCAGCAAAAGATCAAAATGCATACGTAAATCTATCGTTTTCAAAATACTTGCTCAGATCAGGTGGTCTAGCGAATCTATGGATCTTGTATACAAAATGAACAAGCATTTCTCGCACGATCATTCATGCCGATTTGAGTATAGTGGATTCAGTTTCCTATGAATAGCAATTTCATATGTGAAAAGTGATAACAAAATCGAGCAAGTAGTTGAAGGAAAAAAGAAGACTTACTAGGGAGGGGTGGAAGAATTTCATGCTCCTTGTAGTAAAAGCCTATCCTCCCACCTGAGGCATGAAATAAATTTGAAGTAACGAAACCAAAATATCGTCACTTCAACGTGTTAGTAGCATACTTTACTTACCATTCAGAGGCGGCGTTTGGTTCAGATACGTATTGAAAAGTTCCCATGATCTTTGAGCACACCTATTGCGAATATCTATCAAACTGTAGTCACATTATGAAGAAAAACTTCCAATATAGTTTTCTCAATATATATGTACTTGCACACGAGCTTAGTACCTTCACGTGTCAACGACCCATTTTTATAAACCAACATAACCATATAGTCTTCTGTATTCACCGGATTAGGAAATGTATGTCCATCGAAGCTGGGTTTATGTTCAGTAGCTATGCCAAAAACCTGACATATTTATTTAATTATATATCAAGATTCATGATGTGATGATTTTTTTTATTAGAAAGGGAAAAGCGAAGATAACACTACAACTGTTTCTCAACTCACAGTGTCACTGGTTCCAAGACTTATAGCGAGATCTCCAGGAGTATTAAGAGTCAACCCTACAGAATCCGAATTTCGGATTAATCAAGTGATTAGTAATTAGTATTGAAGTTGGAAAAGTCCTTGATCTGTTATCACTTTAAGGAGAAGGTGAAATCACATTAATCTGAGATAACAAAATTCACTGAAAGTCTGAAACCGAAGGAGCAATAGCCATATATTACTAGATAAACTCACCTGCCAAGCTATTGGGATTGTCTCCAGACCATTGAACAACAACACAACTTTTCTTGAAACGATACCTGAAAACCAGAAACGAACATCATCATGACCAGTGCAATTGGTAGATATAAAAAAATTGAAATTTGAAATTTTCTCAGCTTCTCTAATAAAATTGACTAATTTTATCATTAGCTTAACAAAATGTTATTGCCCAAAACGAGATACAGCTAGCCAAGGGAATGTTCATACTACGCGTACCTCTTGAAGTAAGAATATGATGTCTAATATATTCAAATTACAAAACATAAAAGAGGTAATGACAACTAATCTTGATTTTGGAACTCACTGTCTTCATAAACAGTTAAGAGTTTCTAACCTTTGCACATAATAGTTGGATATGAAACCTGCTACGGCATGCGCTGGTGCTAAATCTCCAAGTTTCTTCTCCAAATCCGGGGCTGTGGCCTACAAAATTCCGAACACTTAAACGTAAGCAAACTACCACTAGCTGGAATTCAGTGACAAAATGCATGATACAAACCTCTAAAGCTATCTTAGACCAAGACTTTAGCTTAATATCCATTAAATTCATTCCGGCCCCATCTGTGTGATCTATACAAGCATAACCTCCGACAAAAAGTGAGGCCATGAAGGAGCTAATCAGCGAAATCCTCTCCGTATTCTCATAAACTTTCTGCTGTGTCTCAAATATTTTCCGAATTTGTGGGCCTGCATACCTCTCGTGTGCACATGAACCAGTGAGCTTCGACAGCTCTAATGCGCCCCCAACAGCTTTCTCAATGGCCCTGCACTGCTGCGTTGTACTACAATCCATCCAAATAGGCGATTCCTTGATGGAAAACGCATCACCGAGTTGTACCCTCAATGGCTTCTCGGGATCCAATGATGACAGCACCACAGAACTCCCATTCTTCCAATACACACTTCCATGTTGCTGTGCACTTCCTGAAACAGCAAGAACCCTTCCAAAATCAAAGTTTGATTTCTCGAGTTTCTGCAGTATGAGGTCCAACGCCTCCATCCACATCAAAGGAGGCGAAACGATCCTCCCATCGACTAAAGGATCCCGATAAACACCACCATCAGTATTGTAATGGGGCAATTCATTGTCAAAATTCACAGCCTCAGTAGCAAATATTTTGAGGTTTCGATCTAACACAGTTGCCTTGAGCGACCTAATCATGAAATTGAGGCCATATACACGCTTAAAGCCAGAGATTCAACATTTAGCACAAGTTTTATCATCACCCCAGATTTCTGCAGGTATATAATTTCACTAGCAACATATTCTTAACAGGAAAAAAAAATAAAATGAGGCAAATATTTCGAATTTACATATGTAGCTCATGATTTGCGGTTCTTTGATCTAACGCAGCTGCCTTCAGTGACCTCAACAAAAATGAATACTGTATATCCAACCTTTTGCATAAATTCCATAATCATCCAAGACTTTTCTGCAACTATTTTACTTGCAGCGAAATACCATATTTAACAGAAAAAAAAAAAAAAAAAAGGTGCCAAAACTCTGTATTATTGCAGTATTGGGAGAAACCCATATGTATAAATATGCTAGTTTGCTGCATAAATAATTGATTGAAGCATAGAATTTAAGAAAGAGTTACTCACTGAGTGGAACAGTCGAAACCCAGAAACAGAGAGTCCGGAGGGAGAGAGCAATGTTCCATTGGAGAAAAAGAAAAATTGCAGAATAAATCAAATGGGAATGGAACTAATTCCCTTCTTTGAAATCATGATTTACAAATAACGGATTAAAATTTATGATGTTTCTGCATTTGTTTGCACATATAGTAGACTGTTGGCTCCAAATATGTTGAAATAAATTATGTATTATTAACACGAACTAGTTTGTATCCCGTCAAAATTCGACGGGTATTAATAATTTCACAAATAAAATATTAAATATTATAGTATCCCGTAAAAGAAAAAATTATTTAAAAAGTTATTTCAAAACTCATCATCACGACACTCGAAAACGCTTGAAAAAATTGTTGAAAACAGTATAACAACTTGAAAAATACGGAGGTAGTAATATATTATTCAAAAAAATAAAATTTATTATTGGTCAATGGGTCACCTCAAAATCGATTTTGGGTCTAATTAATACGGAGTTAAATTTAAAGAAATATACTTTTTTGTTTTAAAAATTTGACAATCATATTTCAAAAACTTATTAACCAACATGACACCTCAAAATACTTATTTTGTGTAAACTAAAATTTGACAAGTATTTTAAATTAAAGAACTTAGGCCGATAGGCCACCTCAAAAATCGACTTTGTGTCTAGCTAATATATTGTCAAGTATTTTAAATTAAAAATATATTTTTTGTTACAAAAATTTAGCAATCTTATTTCAAAAAATAATTTGGTCAACTGACCACCTTAGAATGCCCATACTACGTATTGTCTAATACAAATTTGACAATCATAGTTATCGATACATACTAAAAAAAATTAAAAAAATTATTGGCTAATGGGCCACCTCAAAATCGATTTTGTGTCTAGTTAATATATTGTCAAGTTTATTAATTTTTTTATTTTTAAATGTTACAAAAATTTGACAATCATATTTCAAAAATTTATTGGACAATGGACCACCTCAAAATCGATTTTATGTTTAATATATTGTCATTTTTTTTAATTAAAAATATATTTTTTGTTACAAAAATTTGAAAATCATAGCATCGATTCACACTAAAAGAATTTCAAAATTTATTGATCAACAGGTCACCTAAAAATCAATTTTGTTATATATTGTTATATAAATTCAACAATCATAGTATCGATACATAAATAAAAAAAATTAAAAATTTATTGGCAAATGGACTACCTCAAAATCAAAATAGTGTTAGAGCCAAAATAATTAAACTCAAAAATATTTTAGATTGATCGACCCGAGCTGAAAGTAGCTCACAATGCTCATTCGAAATTGATTTTATGTTTAATATATTGTATAAGTGTCTTAAAATAAAAATATATTTTTGTTGCAACAATTTGACACTCATAGTTATCAATACATAGTAAAAGAATTTTAAAAATTTAATGGCCAACGGGCTACCTCAAAGTCGAAGTAGTATAATAAATTTAAAAAAGTTATTGGCCAACAGGTCACTTCAAAATTAAAATAGTGTTAGGGCCAAAATAATTTAACTCAAAGTTATTTTAGCTTGAGGAATTCAATTAAAATATAGTGCATTTTTCGGGTCAATTTTTATAATTTAAGCAAATTATAATTTTTTTATAATTTATAAAATTCAATATATTTTAGCTTTATTTTATTATAATAATAATAATAATAATAATAATAATAATAATAAATTGAAATTCAACGGGTATCACTAATCACTTTATAAATAAAATATTAAATAATATACTTTCCTTTACAAAAATTTGACAATTATAAGTGTTGATACATATTTAAAAAAAATTAAAAACTTATTTGTCAATGGGCGACCTCAAAATTGGTTTTGTGTCTAATATATTGTGAAGTATATTAACCTTATTGGCCAATGACCACCTCAAAATTGATTTTGTGTCTAACTAATATATTGTCAAGTGTCTTAAATCCAAAAAAATATTATTTTTTATAAAAAATTGACAAATATATTTCAAATATTATTTGGTCAACGGGCCATCTCAGAATGCTTATTTTGTGTCAATAAAGATTTGACAATCATAGTTATCTACACATACTAAAAAATTAATAATTAAAAAACCTTATTGGCCAATGGACCTCAAAATCGATTTTATGTCTAGCTAATATCTTGTCAAGTGTCTTAAATTAAAAAAAAAAATTGTATTATGAGATTTAATATAAATATTAATATATATATATATATATATATATATATATATATATATATATATTTTATCAGGCAAACACAGCATACTCACACACACACGCACCAGGCGTGACTCGAACCCTCTTGGATCGGAGAGGGTAGCGTCTTACCAACTGAGTTGCGCTTCGTTGTCATAAATATTATTACTTTAAAATCTATATATATATATATTATTACAAAATATAATTTTATAAAAGCTTATGTTTATAAAAATATGTGTATCGATAATTACATTTTTATTTGGTAACATGTTATAATAAAAGCTTAATGAGTGTTATTGTAAGTTAAAATGCGAGTGTTTTGATTTAAAAATAAATAAATAAATATGTAGGGTCATATACTAATTAGTTTTATAATTAGTATATGAAAATTTTAATTAACTTTAATATATGAATATATTAATATGTTTTAAATTCTATTAGCTACTATAACTTAATATATAGGTTTAGTATATTTATCGTAATTGTAGAATATTATATGTTTATTTTTATATGAATAAATTTATAAATTTAATATATGTTACTGTATATGTTATGATTGCTGTAGGGTGATTAAAGAAACAATTTGATAGACAAATTTTAATGAGTGAAATTGAAAATATAAGGAATAGAAAATCACAACCCCGAGAAACATAACAAAAGTGGGGATCTTATATAATTATTATTCGTATCTATGATATATTAGGTTATAAGTATTGGAGATATAAAATTAAATTAAGATAAACATGAAATTAAAGTACAAGAGTTTAAATAAACTAATTTGTATAAATAAATAAATTTTAGATAAATAAAAACGGAGGATGTAAGGGTATGCCACGTAAGCGCATGGATTAACGTGGTGCTCCGAATCCGCTGTGGAATTATATATAAGATAATGAAAATGCTAAAAGTAATTTTATTGTTTGACTCACTGTCTACGTAATTATGTCATAAAAAAAACGAACATTTCATATGAAGAAAAAGAAAAAAACAACAAATATAATATAATAATTGTTATTGTTATTTTAATAGTTAAATCATTTTGAAATGCTAATGTGTACGTAATAATGAATTTTTAAGCATATGTTGTGATGTAACAAGCTTGTTTTCCGGATGTGATTATATGTAAATGAATTTTTATCAGCTCTATTTTAACTAATAAAATTAATATTAAATATTTAAAATAATTATAAAATTAAACTAAATCTTAATAAATTAAAATTATATAAAAAGTTGGGATATATTCCCTCTGTCCCACTTATAATAGATAGCTTTTTGGCGGCACGAAAATTAAGACCGGTTAATAAGTAGTGGTTAAAGTATTGTATATGCTTTATACTCAATTTCTATTGGTCTAAAACTTTCTACTTTAGGTAATATGGAGTATATCTTTATGAATGGCACATACTGATAATGAAGTTATCTCTTTATAAATAGGACGGATGGAGTACATAATATTGGGAAAGAAAATCTCATCTGCTTGTTTCTATCTTGCTTACATAAATTTGCAAGACACATTTATTGAGTTTGAATACAAAATGCATCCAAATATTGGAATCAAAATGAAAAACTAAACCATATACTCCGTATTTCGCTAGTGTGAACCAATTTTGTCGCCGGAACTAATGAAGTGAGTCGACGAGCAATGCATGAACAATGGGCTTCAACACTTTCTCGGGATGAGTATATCCATCTTGATTATTCTTGTAAGCAACGTCGATCAATCGAGAAAGATTCACTATCCTCTTCATAACCTCCATCGAAACCGACTTCTCCTTAAATATTTCACCGTTCATATCTTTCCATGCATCCTCCGCCATTTTCTTGAACTCCTCCATGGCCTCCTCCTTCGACACGCCGTGATCTTTCATGTAGCATTCGATTCCCGTCGCACTCTGTCCTCTTTTCTTCTCAATCTATAGAGAGAAAAAATAATCAACATATGATCAATATGCGGGTCTTGTAATTTTTTTCCATCAAGTATACGAATGTTTTAAGAACCCGACTGAACCTGCCGGTCAGACCGATTAAATTGGAAAGCGGTCACTGTTTCAGTTCACAGGTCTCATCCATTTCTAACGGGTTCCGTCCGGTTCAAGATTGGTAGGATTGAAAACCAGGACCCAAAAGTCACAGTGATTTAACCTCCGGTTTGCTTTTTAAAATATACTACCTCCATCCCTCTATATTAGTCCTCTTTCACTTTATTGACTTTTCCGGCACGTATTTCCACCGAAACCTAGTACGGGTTTTAAAATATAATTTTGAAGTATCGTTTTTTTTACGGGATACTATGACACTCATAGTATCCCGTAAAAAAAACGATACTTCAAAATTATATTTTAAAACCCGTACTAGGTTTCGGTGGAAATGCGTGCCGGAAAAGTCAATAAAGTGAAAGAGGACTAATATAGAGGGATGGAGGTAGTATATTGGTAGATGCATACCTCATAAGTTGCGACGTCGTCGATAACTCGACCGATGATGACGTTAGCTACTTGGATGATGGGCTTGTTGATGAGCCAATCAAACGCTTCTTTCGTCACGGAGCTCATCCCGACGAAGGACGTGGCGCCGAGCAAGTAGTAGGTGCCGGTGATGAAGCCGTTGGCCATGTAGTCGAGGAACGGAGGCGTGTAGCCTTCGATGAACCATTTCGCCTCAATGTTGTAGCTTCTCACGATCTCTTGCATCTACATATCATTAATTATATAGTACATACGTTAATTTTTCTTAATTAATTTCATAATATGGAAAATAAAAATAAAAATAGAAATGTTTATTTTAATTGGAGAATAGAATTAGTTCATATATACGTACTGTGGCTTTTGCATAATCAACTGCAAATGATCTTCCTTGTGGCCTTAATTCCTCCTCGTACTCATCGTAGAGTTGGAGAAGAGCTCTGAAGATTATCTTCATGTACTCTGGTAATTTGTTCATTTCTTTCATTTCCCATCTGATGATTATATAAGGAAATTAATACACACAAATTAATTAAATAAATGAACTATATATAGTAGATTGAAATGTTCAATTAATTATGGGACACAGTTGGGTCAGCCAGAGGCACCGTGCGGACGACTAAAACACTGACATTTTTATTCGTGTAGATTAACACTTTTCTGTATAAAGATTGACACTTTTAAAAATTGGCATTTTATTCGTAAAATATTATGTTAAAAATTGACACTTTTATTCGTATAGATTAACACTTTTCTGTATAAAGATTGACACTTTGACCCGGCCACACTATGTGGCCGACCTCACCCAAATTTTTGTCATTAATTATTACCTTTGCACAACATCTGTGAAAATTTGAAGCTCATCAACCGTACCATAGGAATCGTAGGTATCATCAATGACTGAAATCATAGCAATAGTTTTGGCCAACATTACTCGAGCTCGAGAGTATTGAGGCTCGAAGTAAACTCCCAATGCCCAGAAGTAGCATTCCACCATTCTATCTCTTGCATAAGCGAGCTTCAAAACCAGATCCATCTCCTTCCACCACCTGCCACCAACCATCGATCATATCAACGAAAGATTCTATATATAACATACCACCTACATGTACTGCACCCACCCGCCTCTCAAATATCAGGGCATGATGGGTGCAGTACATGTAGAAACTCTCACATAATAATAATAATAATATAAAAATATATTATTATCATGTGAGAGGTTGGCTACTATATAACCTAGCTACGCACCTCATTAAGTCGCGGAGTTCTTCTTTGTGCAAAGCCTGGACCATATTGAAGTCCAGTTTAGCCAGCCTCAACAACGACTCGTTCTTCGACTCCTGCTCTTGGTATACTAACACGTAGCTTCGCGCCTCGACTCTCAGGAGGCCGCGGTGGAGGCATTGCTCGAGGGCATGCTCTACTTGCTCCTTCATCGGCTAGCTCAGAAGGATGCCATCGACTCGAGACGAGCCGTGGCGAAGGCGAGGGCCTCGTCGAGAACTTGTTCACCGTGCGTTCTTAAATGCGCAGCTTCATATAGGCTCAACATTCCCTCAACATCGTCGTCCTTCACACCATCATCGAACCTCCCATCAACTTGTGATCTGAATTTCTCGAAAATACCTATATATATATATATATTAATATATAAATAGTCCTTCATGCATGCACATAATGTTTACGTAGAATATAATTAATTTAATACTATACGACCGATCGAGCTGAGGGAGAAATTTCCTTTACCGGAAGAAATGCTGTAGCCGTGTTGCCTGAGCAGCCTGAAATACAGAGCGACGGTTTGCAGGTTGCTGTCGTCGTCTTCGTTTCCTGGATAGGCATTAGTGTACATAAACCGAATCTGCTCGTCGATTTCCTTCTCAAAGTGGTACGAAACCCCGAGGCGCTCGACGGTGTCGATGAGCTTCAGCTTCTCCGCCGGGGTCGCATCCTTTGCGACGAGCATTCTTGCTACTTCCTCTTTCAATGCTTCGATTTCTTCCTCGTGATTGTGGACAACGTTGATGGAAGATGAAGTGAAGAGATCGCCCCATAGGCTTGGGGAGAAGTTGGCTACGGGGCGCACGTTATTAGCAGAGGAAGCCATTGATATGATGTAATGTAAAGCTTAATTAGATGTTGGGATACACTGTATTGTTGAATGAATGAATGGCAATGAAAATTGTTGGAGGGGTTGATAGCTTTTTATAGTTATGCGGAGCTTTAAATAAAATGAATGGGATGGGATGGAATATAGTGCTAGTACGAGGTGAGTTTCGTCAGAAATGGCTGGCTTTTGCAAAGAATTCCACACTACTCTACTCGTGTAAACTATGCATTGTGCACTTTCTATGGAGAAAGAGAGAGAGAGAGAGAAATCTAACATGTGCTAAATGTGAACCATAAATAAAAGCGGAAAAGTATAATTGTAGTTGAGTTAGAAGTTTATATAAATTTAATTTAATAATATAATTACATTCAAAATTACTTTGTTACCCTTAAAATAGATTTAGAATAGAGGGTATATTAGGCAAAGTAAAAATTATAAGAATTGATTCTTTTATAATAGTAATAGATTAATGAATTCAGATTTAATTATATATATCCCAAAAATAATCACAATCATATCTAATTTTGCTCACATATCACAAATTTTGTGTCACTACAATATCTCAAATATTAATTTCTATTAATTTTATACTTTTTTTTATATAAATAATTTTAATTTATTATGATTTTGTTTGATTTGATGATTATTTCCTTATGATTCACTCATCCAATTATGGTTTATAATATTTTTTTAACATTTAATTTCAATTTTATTAGCTAAAATAGGGTTGATAGATTCAAAATTAGGGTATACGAAGTATTTTTTTTTTTTAATTTTAAATTTTTTGCTATATTATGATTTATTATTATATAGCAATTTTTATTTATATAAAAAACATTATAAAACTAATAATAAAAAAATGTTTGATATACGCCATAGAAATTGGGACAGATGCCGGAGCGGACCTACGTGGGGACAAGCGCAGGCTGAAGTCCCACGCATATTTTAATTTATTTCGAACTATCAAAATATGCACATTGAAATTGGGCCTCACAGTAAGAAATGGCTGGCTTTTGCAAAGAATTCCACACTATACTCGTGTAAACTATGCATTGTGCACTTTCTATGGAGAAAGAGAGAGAGAGAGAAATCTAACATGTCCAAAATGTGATCCATAAATTCATACATAGAATTAGTGCGAGAATCTTAATCACCGATTCCATTATGCAGTGCTCAATGATTCACATGCTTGTAATATTAGGAGAGATTACGTGCGTTGTGCACGTAGATATGTTTTTTTTTATTAATTTTGAAAATTTTATTTAAAATAATGTAGTTTTTGTTATATTTTACTACTATTTATATGATATTTATTATTTATTATTGCGAGTTTTATGATATATCACATAGAAAGCAATAGATTCTTGAAGAGATGAATATTCTTTGAAATTTGAGAAGATAAATAAGAGCGGAAAAGTATAATTGTAGCTGAATTAGAAGTTTATATAAATTTAATTCAATAATATAATTACGTTTAGAATTACTTTGTTACCCTTAAAATAGATATAGAATAGAGGGTATATTAGGCAAAGTAAAAGTTATAAGAATTGACTCTTTTATAATAGTAATAGATTAATGAATTCAGATTTAATTATATATATCCCAAAAATAATCACAATTATATCTAATTTTGCTCACATATCACAAATTTTGTGTCACAACCATATCTCAAATATTAATTTCTATTAATTTTATACATTTTTTTAATAATTTTAATTTATTATGATTTTGTTTAATTTGATAATTATTTCCTTATGATTCACTTTCATAATATGATTTTTTCCATATCACAATCATAATATGATTTTTTTCATAATTTTTTCTCAATTATGGTTTATAATGATTTTTTTAACATTTAATTTTAATTTTATTAGCTAAAATAGGGTTGATAGATTCAAAATTAAGGTATATGAAGTATTATTTTTAAAATTTTCAATTTTTTGCTATATTATGATTTATTATAATATAGCAATTTTTATTTTTATAAAAAACATTATAAAACTAATAATAGAAAAATGTTTGATATACGCCATAGAAATTGGGACAGACACGGGAGCAGACCTATGAGGGGCAAGCGCAAGGCTGAAGTCCCCACGGTAGTCGTCAGAATTTCTAAATATTAGTATATGTTTTGTCGAAATTTTATAATGTTCAAAATTATGTCAATTTTTTTTTTTAATGCAACTTTGCGCGTTCAGTGATTAAATTGTGGGTCTGCCACTGGACAAAGGATCTCATCCGAATTTTGCTTATTCTTTGTTTACTTACAGGCATATAAGATTTTTGAAAATAGCGTGAAAAAACTAGTAGGAATATAAACTTCTTACATCCGAATGCAATGCAGTCACCTTCGATGATATATAAAAAAGTTGAATAAATTTATTACTCCCTCCATTTTATTTATCTTGGCTCAAAACTTTTTGGCTTTTGCTGGCACGCTTTTCCACGCTTCTTGATGATGAGTTTTAAAATGGATTTTTGAGTCGTAGTATTCCGTAAAAAAAAAAATTCTTCAAAAATCCATTTTAAAACCCATCAATAAAAAGCGTGGAAAAACGTAACAGAAAAGTCACTATTCAAATGAGTCAAGTTAAGTGAAATGAAGGGAGTATAAGAAGATGATCATTTAATACTCACCTAACGAATAAGATAAAATCATAAAAAAATAATAATAAAATGTATGATCACGATGGCAGAGTCAAGTTTGTAGGCTCCATTCCATATTGCATTATTTAGCAAAAACTCTTACCATCTCAAGACAACTAAATTAAATACTCGCAAGTTTGTAGGCTCCATTCCATATTGCATTATTTAGCAAAAACTCTACCATCTCAAGACAACTAAATTAAATACTCCCACACCCAAGCTGCCCTTTCTTGAAACCCATCACCTGCATTTAGAGAGAGAGAGAGAGAGAGAGAGAGAGATGTCATCTTCTTCACCATCATCATATGCAGCATTTTCAACTCCGATAGATCGTTGTCGGGCTTTCGTCATCCCACCTGCTACGCGACCAAATCTGCCTCTGCGGCCGTCGTTTAGATTGATTAAAAGTAGTTCAAGGTTAATCAACTTGAGGTGTAAAAGCAATGGTGATTCAGGTACAACCTTGCACATGATACGTTAATTATCATTGGATGGGAGCATATATAAATTAATTTTGAATATGCAGGAGAGAATGTATGCAAAAATGTGTTGGGGTGCATTATTCTTGGGTAAAGCTATAGGCGAAACAGTAAACGAACCTATAGAATCCTGTTTAGGCAATTTGTGCAAAGCCTGGACCATATTGAAGTCCAGTTTAGCCAGCCTCAACAACGACTCGTTCTTCGACTCCTGCTCTTGGTATACTAACACGTAGCTTCGCGCCTCGACTCTCGGGAGGCCGCGGTGGAGGCATTGCTCGAGGGCATGCTCTACTTGCTCCTTCATCGGCTAGCTCAGGAAGGATGCCATCGACTCGAGACGAGCCGTGGCGAAGGCGAGGGCCTCGTCGAGAACTTGTTCACCGTGCGTTCTTAAATGCGCAGCTTCATATAGGCTCAACATTCCCTCAACATCGTCGTCCTTCACGCCATCATCGAATCTCCCATCAACTTGTGATCTGAATTTCTCGAAAATACCTATATATATCATAATATTAATATATAAATAGTCCTTCATGCACATAATGTTTACGTAGAATAGTAATTAATTTAATACTATACGACCGATCGAGCTGAGGGAGAAATTTCCTTTACCGGAAGAAATGCTGTAGCCGTGTTGCCTAAGCAGCCTGAAATACAGAGCGACGGTTTGCAGGTCGCCGTCACCGTCTTTGTTTCCTGGATAGGCATTATTGTACAGAAACCGAATCTGCTCGTCGATTTCCTTCTCGAAGTGGTACGAAACCCCGAGACGCCCGACGGTGTCGATGAGATTCAGCTTCTCTGCCGGGGTGGTCGCATCCGTTGCGACGAGCATCCTTGCTACTTCCTCTTTCAATGCTTCGATTTCTTCCTCGTGATTGTGGACATCGTTGATGGAAGATGAAGTGAAGAGATCGCCCCATAGGCTTGGGGAGAAGTTGGCAGAGGGGCGCACGTTATTAGCAGAGGAAGCCATTGATGTAATGTAAAGCTTAATTAGATTTTGTGATACAGTATATTGTTGAATGAATGGCAATGAAAATTGTTGGAGGGGTTGATAGCTTTTATAGTTATGTTATGCGGAGCGTGTCGGGAAGTACACTAATTAATTTTATTTATTTATTTATTTATATATTGATATTTGGTCACGTTGTTTGAATGGAATGAATTATGAATGTCATATTTTCAGCTGTAAAAATTATTCTTTCATGAATTAGCTTTGATAATTGTTCTGCAATAACTATGAACACAGATGCTTTCTTGAATCAACTTTGATATAGTAGTAGTTACCTTTGTCTCACCACACACACACACACTCTTATGTATGTATGTATGTATGTATGTATGTATGGTTTGAATATGATGTGTCATTAAGGAGTGAAATAAGTGTGGTTTTAGGTGTCCAACTAGAAGTTATAGGAGGGTTTCTTCTGTTATCTATAGTTCCATTATTCCATAATATTCGTTACAGCTGCTTATAAATAAATGTCCAATTTCCACTTTTTGCCCACTTTATTTATGGAATCATCAAATGTATAAATATCAAAAATCACCTATAGCAAAAACCAAACATAAATACATAACAATACCCTTATAAAAATTGAAGCCCTTCTGCATATACAGCTAAAATCTTGCAATATTAGCAAAAATTCTATAAAGAGGAAAAAGGAAAAAAGAATATACATATATATATTCTGGCAAAGTGGAAGATGCTCAGTGTATAGTAATAGGATACATAAGCAAATTGAGCCTTCTAAAAAAACTAGAGAGAGACAGAATAAAATCTTCAAGTTTAAATGAAGAAACAAACATACCATGACAGCATCTAAGTATAGCATGATTCAGAGTGGTCCAAGGATTTAGGTGCCCTTTGAATAACTAACTGTATATTAGTACTTAACATAAATTCATTTTACAAAATTCAAGAAATTATAATTAAAGGATTCAGTTAAAATAATTTAATCTTAATATATACTACCTCCTTCCCATATAGTTAGTCTCTTTTGCTTTATTGACTTTTCCGGCACGCGTTTCCACCGAAACCTAGTACGAGTTTTAAAACATAATTTTAAAGTATTTAATCGGAAATAAAAAATTTCCAAGCTAACCTGGCAGCTCGACCCCAGCCAGGGGTTCTGCCCCTTGGACCCCGCCAGGAGCTGCCGCCCCTTGGACCCCGCTATCGGGGGCGCTGCCCCCGAACCCACGTTCTTTAGGGGCTTCGCCCCTAAAATTATAATAAATTCATATAAGCGTGCACTCCGCACCACCAAACTTATATGATGTAATATTATGAAGTTACTGATCAAACAAGTCAATCTAATTACACTAAAATATCCAACATAATTGAAGCCTTACTTCAATCAGTCCTATACAAAATCCCTCACTACACCATGAAACTGCATTCGTTAGTCATTGGAGGCTACTGTGAAGCTTCCATACGATAAGCATCATTCTGTATAAACTCACTCGATCAGTAGCTTACGCCATTTTCGTAGCATATAGGACCATGAGACTCCATATCTTCCTACAATAGGCAGAAACCAATCAAGAAATCTATAATCTTTTGTGCATAATATGATAAGAATAGATAACTCTGCTTTTTTTAACTTGCATACAAAAAAAATTTGCCAGCTGAAATTAAGTCTATTTCAGCTGAAAATACTCGGTTTCTCACCTTCCTCTCTGTTTTGATAAAGGTTTGTGGGAGTTGGCTTCTTCTTAGTCTGTACTTCTGCAGAAAAATAGATCATTATTATAATCAGAACTTCAAAAAGATTTTTGACATAAGAATCTGATGATATCTGAAAAGAAATAAAATTTGAAATTTTGCTTATAGAATATGTTGCGAGTCTTGTGACTACTGCTAGCTACCTGTTCACCTTTCAATTTTGAACCAACACAGCAGTTAATGATCTTCACCTTTGCAGCAATAGATGATTGTTCTGTTCTCATGTTATTCTCCATATCTTCTCGCTTCTTCTCATACTCATCTACACTTTCAGCTTTTCGCCCAAAATGCCCAAACAACCTCTTCCAGAATTTTGCTGAGTGAAGTTATTTGATTTCAGCTTAACAAGTTTCTTGTAGACCTTGTCTCCCTTGTTCTACATAAAATATAGAACAATATCAGCAAACAAATAACTTAATATCACACCTTGCGGAGAACGGCATGATTGGGAACTTCTCTTATTTCACTGAATATGAATCAAGATGCTTTCATCTTGCAGGGAAAGGGGAACATGATGTCTCTATCAGTGTAACTATGACTACAAAGAACTTCACTGGATACAAGATCCATCGCTCATGGTTATCATCATCATGTAGAGAATCGTGTTTGCCCCATGACGAAAAACTAACACTACAGTCCATAGACATCTTTCTTTTGTACTCCCTCCATTTCGTCAAATATGACCCTTCAATATGGCCTATTCTGGCATGCTTTTTCACGCTTCTTGATGATGGGTTTAAAATAGATTTTTGAAGAATTTTTTCTTTTACGGGATATTCTGACAGTCGTAGTATCCCGTAAAAGAAATTTTTTTTAAAAATCCATTTTAAAACCCATCATCAAGAAGCGTGAAAAAACGTGCCAGAATAGGCCATATTGAAAGGGGTCATATTCGACGAAATGGAGGTAGTATTTTTCTCTTGTTGGGGGGGGGGGGGGGTTAAGCCACACAATTTATCTAGCTTTAACAAAAATAATAATGCCCAACAGAAAGAACAACTAATGGAAACCACAAGTTATTACTTCATCAAGTTCTAAGAGCAGCAGTGAATTAATAAAACTAGAAAGCCTAGGAACTAAGCACTTCAAGGCACATAACAAAGCACAATAAGCACTTATCTATCTTATGTCAATTAGAGAAGACAGTTGAAGCTTAAAACACTAATATCAGCTGGAAAAGCATACAGGAAAACATCGGATTAAAATTACCTTTTTTCCAAGCCTCACAAGTCTCAAACAACTTCAGCAGCCGCATTTGCGGCAGCAATAAGCTGCCAGTGACTGCCCTGCTGAAGTACATGGGCGTGTGCAACTACAGCAATAATGCCATCTATGTGACACCCCATATCACTGTAGATAGCCATATTACTCCTCATATCCAAGATGAAGCAAATCACTAGTACCACATTTGATAAATATTTCCCCAAAAGCTAGAAAAGAGGCTTACATTTTCACAATATCCCCACCTTCCAATACAGTCTTATCACTGCCCAATGGTGAAAAATGCAACGCCCCTTTCAATCTTCTTTTTCACCTTCCTGTACATGTTCCCCGTTTGCCTATCAGAATACACAATTTGAGACAAAATTAGTACACTGTAACTATAACTGCAAAAAATCCTTCTCTACAAATCGAAGAATGATCAAATACACATAAATCACTCACTCTCTGATAAACGAGTCTGCTTTATCGCATAGGTCAACAATCTTAGCCTTTGGTTTGCATTCAGGCAACACAAGTTGCAATGCCTCTGCATTTATTCAATCGGCATTTTCATGCATTCATCAATAATAATAAATAAATTATCTCTAAAACAATAAATAGAACATAAGAAATCAATCACACTCGTTCGACTGCGCGAGCACGCACATAACAAATGAAACATTTACAAAATAACTAAGAGTAGGAATCTAACTGTTAACAATTTCAGCAACGACTTTGTATTTTGTGACTACTTCAGAATTTGTGAATATAATGTGAAAAGTTTTGAGTGAAACCTTAGGCGCCAGATGCTAGCAGTGATCGTAATCGACAAAAACGTAATCCAAGCTCGAAATTGCAGCATCGAAATTGGAGTCGTCGAACTTCAACACTCTGCCGTCCACCCCTGGAGAATCGCCGTCGTTATCTCTCACGGCTGATCCAGCCACGGCGGAGCCCCTTCTGCCGCGCGCGCTCAACAATGAAGACAACCTTCGTTTGGAAATCGCTGAGAAGAAATTTGCGTAGGATTGGGATTCAGAAATTTGCTTAGGGCTAATTGAGATTGGGGGAACAATCTTGACATAAAAAAAGAAAAAGGAAAAACTTAAATCATAATTACTTTCTTATTTACAAAAATGCCACCGAGGTTTATTTTTTGCAAGGAAATTAAATTTCCTCACATATGATCTCCAAGTGTAACAAAATTTATTTTTGTTGCAAAAGTTTGTTACATATAATTGTTTTTTTTTGTAGTGATCATAAACGTATACTTATTTACAAGTTCTTCGTCACCAGCCATTGCTGAAAGCTTACAGTTGAGTGATGTGTGCTCCAATCTATCCATATACATGCTTTGAATAGGCACGGTAACTCCGTTTTTGCTGCAAAGAAAACCATGTGCAGCCCTCAATGCAGCCCCCAACGAGGCTGAATCTGCCACGTCATCAGCTCAAGAGTTCAGTCTTTTGCTAATAAAAATAAAATTCAAAAGTTTAGTTCAGAAAAGTAGAATCTAAGCTGGTTGCTCTTTTCTCAAGCAGAAATAGTAAAATTTAATTTTCTTTCATGCTTACCTGGCCTATTAACTGTATATACGTCACACCCGAAAATGGAAGCCATCAAGCTTGGAATGCACTCATTTGCAGATGCTCCACCAGTAGCAATTATTCTCCTCGGAGGAGAAGGCATCCCGATTTTCTCTGCATGAGCACGCATCGAGAGTAACTGGCCCTCGATTAATGCCCGAACCTGCAAGGTCATTCATTGTAATTATAGATTTTCTCAGGTAATAATAAACTAATGCAAATGAATCAGTGTCTCTGGATGCAAACCTCAGAAGGAGCATCAAACTCAGCGACCTTGATTTCCTCTAGTCCAGAGATATTAACGTTCTCAAGAACATAACGATGTTCACCAACTGGATTCCAAATGAAATTAGGCAGCAAAATATCAAAATGCATACGTAAATCTCTCATTTCCAAAATACTTGCTCAGATCAGGTGGTCTAGTGAATCTATGGATCTCGTATACAAAATGAACAAGCATTTCTCGAACAATCATTTATCCCAATTTGAGTATAGTGGATTCAGCTTCCTATGAATAGCAATTTCATATGTGAAAAGTGGTAACAAAATCGAGCAAGCAGTTGAAGGAGAAAAGAAGACTTACTAGGGATCGGACGGGTGGGAGAATTTCATGCTCCTTGTAGTAAAAGCCTATCTTCCCACCTGTAGCGTGAAATAAATTTGAAATAACGAAACCAAAATATCGTCACTTCAACATGGTAGTAGCATACTTACCATTCAGAGGCGGCGTTTGGTTCAAATGCGTGTTGAAAAGTTCCCATGATCTTTGGGCACACCTATTACGAATATCTATCGAACTGTAGTAACATTATGAAGAAAAACTTCCCATATAATTTTTTCAATATACATGTACTTGCACACGAGCTTAGTACCTTCACGGGTTAACGACCCGTTTTTATAAACCAACATAACCATATAGTCTTCTGTATTCACCGGATTAGGAAATGTATGTCCATCGAGGCTGGGTTTATGTTCAGTAGCTATGCCAAAAACCTGACATATTTTTTTAATTATATATCAAGATTCATGATTTAATGATTTTTATAAGAAGGGAAAAGAGAAGATAACACTACAACTTTTTCTCAACTCACAGTGTCACTGGTTCCGAGACTTATAGCCAGATCTCCTGGAGTATTAAGAGTCAACCCTACAGAACCCGAATTTCGGATTAATCAAATGATAAGTAATTAGTACTATCAAAGTTGGAAAATTTCCTTGATCTATCACTTTTAGGAGAAGATGACATCACATTAATCCGAGATAAAAACGATTCACTCTGAAAGTCTGAAACCGAAGGAGTAACAGCCATATATTACTAGATAAACTCACCTGCCAAGCTATTGGGATTGTCTCCAGACCATTGAACAACAACACAACTTTTCTTGATACGGTATCTGAAAACCAGAAACGAACATCATCACGACCAGTGCAACTGGTAGAAATAAAAATTTTGAAAATTGAAATTCATCTATATCAGCTTCTCTAATAAAATTGACTTATTTTATCATCAGCTTATCAGGAGGGATGCTTAACAAAATGTTGTTACCCAAAACGGGATACAGCTAGCCGAGGGAATGTTCATACTATTAGTATCTCTTGAAGTAAGATTAAGAATAAGGGAAATCATGTCTAATAATATTCAAATTAAAAAACATAAACAAGGTAATGACAACTAATCTTGATTTGGAACTCACTGTCTTCATAAACAGTTAAGAGTTTCTAACCTTTGCACATAATAGTTGGATATGAAACCTGCTACGGCATGCGCTGGTGCTAAATCTCCAAGTTTCTTCTCCAAATCCGGGGCTGTGGCCTACAAAATTCCGAACACTTAAACATAAGCAAACTACCACTAGCTGGAATTCAATGACAAAATGCATGATACAAACCTCTAAAGCTATCTTAGACCAAGACTTTAGCTTAATATCCATTAAATTCATTCCGGCCCCATCTGTGTGATCTATACAAGCATAACCTCCGACAAAAAGTGAGGCCATGAAGGAGCTAATCAGCGAAATCCTCTCCGTATTCTCATAAACTTTCTGCTGAGTCTCAAATATTTTCCGAATTTGTGGGCCTGCATACCTCTCGTGTGCACACGAACCAGTGAGCTTCGACAGCTCCAATGCGCCTCCAACAGCTTTCTCAATGGCCCTGCACTGTTGCATTGTACTGGAATCCATCCAAATAGGCGATTCCTCGATGGAAAACACATCACCGAGCTGTACCTTCAATGGCTTCTTGGGATCCAATGACGATAGCACCACAGAACTCCCACTTTTCCAATACACACTTCCATGTTGCTGTGCACTGCCTGAAACTGCAAGAACCCTTCCAAAGTTGAAGTTTGATTTCTCGAGTTTCTGCAGTATGAGGTCCAATGCCTCCACCCACAACAGAGGAGGCGAAACGATCCTCCCATCAACTAAAGGATCCCGATAAACACCACCATCAGTATTGTAATGGGGCAATTCATTGTCAAAATTCACAGTCTCAGTAGCAAATATTTTGAGGTTTTGATCTAACACAGTTGCCTTCAGTGACCTAATCAAGAAATTGAGGCCATATACACGCTTAAAGCCAGAGGTTCAACATTTAGCACAAGTTTTATCATCATCCCAGATTTCTGCAGGTATATAATTTTACTAGCAACATATTCTTAACAGGAAAAAAAGAAAAAAGAAAAAAAAAAGAAAAAAAAGAGAGGCAAATATTAAGAATTCAAAACATCTGTAGCTCATATTTTGAGGTTCTTTCATCAAACACAGCTGCCATCAGTGACCTCAACAAAAACCGATACCGTATATACGC
Source organism: Mentha longifolia (assembly GCA_001642375.2). Classification (NCBI taxonomy): domain Eukaryota; kingdom Viridiplantae; phylum Streptophyta; class Magnoliopsida; order Lamiales; family Lamiaceae; genus Mentha; species Mentha longifolia. The sequence continues at coordinate 41,748,845 of CM038114.1, forward strand.
TGAATTAACTCGATATTCAACATTTTGCACAAATTCCATAATCATCCAAGAATTCTGCAACTATTTTGCTTGCAACGAAAATACCATGTTTAACATAAAAAATAAATAAATTAAATAAATAAATAAAAGCCAAAACTCTGAATTCTTGCAGTATTAGGAGAAACCCAGATGTATAAACAAATTACATTAGCTTGCTGCTGCATAAATGATTGATTGAAGCATAGAATTTAAGAAAGAGTTACTCACTGAGTGGAACAGTCGAAACCCAGAAACAGGGAGTCCGGAGGGACAGAGCAATGTTCCATTGGAGAAAAAAGCAAAATTGCTGAATTAAACGCAGAATAGATTCAATGAGAATGGAACTACTGTAATTCCCTTCTTTGAAATCATGATTTACATGTAACGGATTATCAATTTAGTATGTTTCTGTATTTGTTTGCACATCTTCTACCTCCATCCCACCTAATTGTCTCATTTCACTTTTTAACTTTTTCGACACGCGTTTCTACCGATACCTAGTACGAGTTTAAAATATAATTTTGAAGTATCAAAAAGTGAAATTAGACAATTAGGTGGAATGAAGGTAGTAGATTATAGTAGACTGTTGGCTCCAAATATGTTGAAATAAATTATGGAGTATTTATTAACACCATTAATGAAAATGCTAAAAGCTCAACCATTCATACAGATAATTCGTAATTGTATTGTTTGACTCACTGTCTACGTAATTATTACTCCCTCCATTCAATCCAAAAGACTTCATTTCTTTTTGACTTTTCTGACACGTTTTTTCACGCTTCTCGATGATGTGTTTTAAAATGGATTTTTGAAGAATTTTTTCTTTTACGGGATACTAGGAGAAAATCTATTTTAAAACCCATCATCGAGAAGCGTGGAAAAACGTGCAAGAAAAGCCAAAAAGAAATGAAGCATTTTGGATGAAATGGAGTGAGTATTATTATTACTGTAAGTAAAAGATAATTCCCTTAATGAATAAATGAGATTACAGAGGAGAATAACATATAGCGTAAACTACGGAAAGTAAATAACAACCATATATAAAAGATATACATCAATCACTAACAATATCACTAATACCCCCGCAAGCGAAGCGTGGGATTGAGAGAAACGCGAAGCCTGGACCGGAACATCTCGAACAGAGGACGTGGAAGACTCTTTGTGAATATGTCGGCAAACTAGAGCGATGAAGGAACAAAACGAGTGGACAAGTGACCACTTTCGACTAGTTCACACACAAAATGATAATCGATGTCTATGTGCTTTGCCCGTTTATGTGAAACAAGATTTTGAGTCACTGAGTAGAATAGGTGGCGTCTTTGGAAGAGCCAAAAGTTCCTTGAGAAGATTGCAGACCCACAAAAGCTCAGAAGCAATATTAGCAATCGCCCTGTACTCGGATTCACAACTAGAACGAGCCACCATGGGTTGTTTCTTTGCGCTTCATGAAATAAGATTTGGGCCAAGAAAGATAGAATATCCGTAGGTGGAGTGTCTAGCGTGCCCAATATGCGTCAGAATACCCAAGAATATCTGGGGAACCAGGCGAAAAGGATAATCCAAAACAAAGAGTGCCTTTGACATACCGCAAAATACGTTTGACAGCCTGGAAATGTTATGTAGTCAGTCGCTGTTGAAATTGACTGACAGTATTGACGGAATAAGCAATGTCAGGGCGAGTGATGGTTAAATATCAAAGAGCACCAACTAATGACCGATACAGCGTTGGATCAGAAAATGCAATACCAGAGGCAGTGAAAGATTCACCTGGAGCAAGAGGGGTGGAGACTGGTTTAGCATCAAGCAAATCATCACGGATGAGAATGTCACGAGCGTACTTAAACTGACTGAGAAAAAGCCCTGAAGAAGGATATGAAACCTCCAGACCAAGAAAGTAACCTAGACAGCCAAGGTCCTTAATGGAAAATTCAGCACGTATACGAGATAATAGAGTGGTAAGAGCGGCATTGTCATTGCCGGTGACAGTAATATCATCAACGTATACCAACAAAAAGATTAGCACAGAATTGCGTTGAAACACAAACAAGGATGTGTCAGCAGCACTGCATAGAAAACCAAGTTGCAATAGAAAATTGCGAAATCGCTGATACCAGGCGAGGGGGCCCCGATGAAGACCATAAAGAGCCTTCTTAAGGCGGCATACATGATTTGGATACTGGTCCCCCTTATTTTTGAGGTAGAGAGATGCAATGATAATCGAATAAGTATATTTGAGTCGAATCCACAAGGAATGTTATGGCTGGAGAATTTCAAGTAGTAACCTAGCTATCTAATCACTATCCAAGCTTGCAATTAACATGTTTTTGGTTTTTTCATTTAACTACTAATCAATGAAAGTAAAACAAGTTCAACTAAGTATTAACTAGCAACAAACGATCAAAATAGCAAGTAAATTCAATAATAGATGAGGGTGATTCCAACTATACTTCAATTAGGCTTAAGTGATGGGCGATTAGAACTCTAACTTGAACTAACCAATTTAATCTAACTTCATGTGGGAAACCTCCTAAGTATGATTCATTCAATTCTAATTGCAACGAAATCAAGTAAATTAATGAAATACCTAATTCCGACTAGGACATCAAGTAGAACATTAATTAGGGGTTCTTTATCCCTACTATCTCTAGCATGCAATTCTCTTGTTTCATAACATATAATCTAAGCCTCCTAAGCATTAGATTAAACACTTGATATGCAACTATGGTGATCAAGCATAATTACACAATAAAACATGACACCAAGAGAAATGAACATGAAATTAGAAGGTAATTTCACAATTAAAGCCAAAACCCAACACCTAATCCTAATCTACATATAATTGGAATCACAAAGAAAATTAGCTAGACATAATTAAGGAAAATAAACCATAAGAAATAGATGAAATCATAATCAAAAGATAGAGAAATAAATAAGGAAAATGAATATGGTCTTCAATCTTCAATCTCCAAAGTAAATCTTCACAAATCTTGAAAATACCAAAGTAGTAAAGAGAAAATCTAATTTAGGGTTCTAAGAATGTCTTGAAGGCTAAGAATCCCCAATTCTAGTAAAAATAGAAGTTAAATACATCAAAATAGGTTAATGGGTAGAGTTAAACCGAGTTAGATGAGCTAACTCGGTCAAAGAAGTGATGATGGGCGCCCGGTAGGCGGTCTGATTGGCGGCCTAGCAGGCCGCCGTTCAGGCCGCCAAATATGCAGCCAATCCGCCACCTGGCCGGCAGTCTGGCAGGCCGCTGTGCCTCCTTCTCCGGCCCGGTTCTTCACCCGTTCGGTTCTTTCTTCGGTTCTTTCTTTCCTTTCTTCGAACCGGCTTTCAACCTTCGATTTTCAACGAGTCTCTTCTCATGTATCCTTCATTTTTGGCTTCCGATCCTTGGTTCGATTAGTGCTCTTCAAATCGCTACAAAATGAATTGAAAACCGAAAGAAACGAGAAATGTATAGAATATGCTAAAAGTTGATAAACCCTAGCATTTCTATCAAATTAAACACACAAATCAAGACTCAAACACCCATAAAATGAACCCACACGCACATAAAATATATGTTTATCAACTTCCCCAAACTTAAGCCATTGTTCGTCCCGAACAATGGAACGAACAATCAAAATACTTCACACATATGGAGTGTGCATTTGAGATCAACGATGCCTCAGAATTTCCAACTAAAAACATTTTCCGAATTTTTCAAAGCATATCAAACACACTCTCTACCTCCTCACATGAATCATTAGCAAAGAACTTCTCTCAATCATCAAGCAAATGAACCTCACGGGAAGTGTATCGCTCAACACTCGAGTGTATAAGGGTTATCACTCAACAAATCAATGCAATGCAACTCATTTACCATAAGCTTGCCTCTTATCTACCATCTCCATCGCTTAAGCATGTGCATAGAACTAGGATCAAAAATGACTTTATTAAGCTTGTAATGTCGGGACATTCATTAAGGTAGAGAATTTTAGGTTAAGTGACTCAAATTCTTCATCTAAGTACTTTCACCTTATAGCTTCTCTCCTCTAAGCATGAATTTCTTCATCTTCTACCTTATCCAACCCATTTTTCCAATGAAACCTCATGCTTTTACTAAAACTCATCATAAGATAAGAACTACTCCTTTATGCTCTTCATTCATCAACTTCCTTTATTTTATTATTTATTTATTTATTTATTTAAGAACTTTGTTCTTAACTTTTCCTTTTTCGAACAAGAGCTTATATGAGTGTTCTTTCAAGACAAATCAATCCCAAAAACTTTCCATTTCACCCATCATTTTCAATAAATTTTCCAACTCTCCCCAAGATTCCCTTAACCATCCTTTACCCCCTATCCTCCAGTTTTTGAATGAAAGACTTTATAAGGCTCAAACAGGGACCGCAAGAGTAATGAAAGATAGGTTAGTGTTTAGGGAAAAAGGGTTATAAAAAGATGGCCTAAGATCATCTCCTAATTCTATGCACAAATTGAACAATCTTGAATAAGAACCGAGGCAAGTTTTAGAAATGAAGAAGCATGCATGATAACTCTCAACAAGGAACATTTAACTATATGCAATGCATAGTCATGACTCAAGTCCTCACTAGTTAATGTTCAATGCTCGACAATCAAGTTTCATTCTTCACTAACAATTCATGCAACTTGATAAAGAGATATGCTCAATCATGCTTCTCAAATTCAAAACAATTTCACATTTTCATTTTTCATCATAGGCATCTCCCTCTTATGCACATGAGAATGACAAACACGTACTTTCACACTGAAGCATGCAAACATTTATTCCAAATTCAAATCAAAATCTTTCAAATTTTCCAAAGTTTTTTGCACTCAAGTCCCAATCAACAACAAAATCATTCAAACAAAAAATTCTTCATGCACGCTCAAATCAAACTTTCAACAAACAAAATAAATAAAATCTCCACACTAATTCCAAGAAAAATTTCGCATATTACCCATTCACATCCAATTACTCCCAATCAATCAACCAAAATTCCAAGAGAAATATCCATGGCACACAAGATCCATTAAAAATTCATAAAGTCACGTAACTAGCACCAAAACAAAACAAGCAACAAAAATACAAGTAAAGGAATGGAAAAGATATAAAAATGTAAGTAATTTAAATTTTTTATCCTACCCCCTCCACCAAACTTATTTTAGAAAATAAATTCTAAAATAAATTTTGAGGGAAAGATATATAAGAAATTTAAATTACATTCACAAAGGTCCAAGTTAAGATGGAGGTACCCGGGGCCAAGTCACCCCTTGACCGATTTGGTACTCCCGAAAGCTCTCCAAAAGCTCCATCATTGAGGTAGCTTGCTTTTCCATTCTTTCACCCCTTTTTGTCTCATCAAGTTGAGTAACTCTCATAAAGGTTACTTCTTGCCTCATCACGGTGACTTGTGCATCAAGAGACTTGAATCTCCATTCCATATTTGTCATTCTAGTCTCAAGGGCTTCGAATCTTTCATTGAATCTTCCACTTGAAACATGTTCTCCTCTTGAAACATGTTCTCCTCTTGTTGAATCCTCCATTTCTTCATCCTCTACATCCATATGCACTCATTCACCTCCATGGCCAAATGGTGTACTCATCCTCTTCACCATGCTTAAAGATATGATTTTCCATGATTAACTTGTGCATTGGTGAGTTCAATTGTCAATTTGCCCTTTCATGAAGATCGGTGACCAATATGCTCGTGGCATTGGGAAGAGAGAATGTCTCACCATCATCTTGAAGAAAATAATATGGAGATGTGATTGAGGTGAGGAATCTCAAGTACCTTAACTTTATAAAGTCCATAAGGTACGCATCTTTCATCGGAGGGTAACCACTAAGATCTTCCTTGGCAATAGGAGTAAGCATTCCACCAATGTTGATCTTTCTTACCTTCACTCTTGCTTGCTTCATCAATTGAGGAATAAAGAGGTGAGTAAAGCTTATCCGCCTCTTAGTTAACATGGCATGAAGAATGAAGAGGTCATCAATCCGGACCGAGGTGTTCTCTTTTCTAGCAATGACGGTGTGAGCAAGGATTTTTAACACCATTCTTAGCACCGGGTTCCTCACCTCATTTGACTTTGAATACCCCAACTTGAAACCCTCCGTTGAAAGTGGTACAAGCTTGTTCCAAACAGAGTAGTGCTCAAAAGCCCGCTCTATCAACATATCACCCCCATGTGGCACTCCAAAAACATCATCTATCTCCTCCAAGTTTAGCTCATGCCTTTCACCAAACAATTGAAATTGAACCCCTTGCATAAGATGAATGTTTTCGACCTCCAATGTGTTCATAACCTCAAGAACAACCTTCTCTTAAGTCCTCCTATCCTCAAGAGTATCATCAAGGATACTTCCCCAACCTATGTTATCAAAGATGGTCTTTACATTGTCGTAAAGCCCTAGCTTCACCAAAACCTCCTTAGACGGAAACCTCATTGGTATAATGCCTTTTGTCACAAGAGTGTCAAATTTTTCCATTTCCTCATAAGTGTCCAACCGAATGTCATGAGATTCCGGTGTCTTAGGATCCTTTCTTGTTGGTTGTGAAGAGGAAGACACATCCTTTCTCTTCTTATTGGTAAAAGAAGAAATCAAATCCTTAGAGGTTGTTTTTGCCATACCTTTCCCTTTAAGATCCTTGTTCCTACAAATCAAGAAGATAAACAAGGAATTTTCACTTTATAGGCAACAATTCCCATTTTCTCATAACCCCTTGAACATTCATGCTTTCAAGAAATGAATTTTGAACCAACATCAAGCATATTAATTCTTAACATGTTCTCCAAAAGTTCAAAAATCTCTCTAACCTCATTCTTGTATGCTCAAGTGGAAAGAGGTACAAATTAACATGAGAATTCAATTCAAGAAGATATAGCATAATTCATAAATGCAAGAATTAATGCTATTCAATGCATGCTTATTCCAATATCCAAATTCAAAAAAATTTCTCCAAAATTCAAGAAAAAACCTAAGCTAGAAATTGTACTCAAACTATAAAAAATGATGGGCAAAATTCATACCAATTCATAGAATGAATGTAGAAATCCCATAAAAGCAAGGTGTAGAACATCTTACCTCATTTTCTTGGAGAAACTTGAAGAACTTCACAACTTTGAACAAGAAACTCAAATTTTCATTTTTTTTAAGGTTAGAGTGGGTGAAAAAGTGATTTCTTGAGCTTAAAATGTAGCTTATGTGATGGGAAATGAGCCTATGGAAGGATTTAACAAGATTCAAAGTGATTTGGGAGTAATTAGAACATGAAATTTCAAGTTTTTAGTGAGAGAAAGTGGTGTTTGTTCTTAGAAAAGTGGGTGGAAAAACATAAAATGAAGAAAAAGAGGTGAAAAAAATCAAATATAGAAAATAGGGATGAAGAGGACTGGTGGCCTGGTAGGCAGCCGTTCTGGCCGCCGGCCGCCCTTTCCGTGCGGTTTTTTGACCTTTTCCGGTGCATTTTTCGACCAATTCCGCCAATTTTCAAAGCAATGGGCCCTTCTCAACCTCCTCTTGACTCCCCCTAAACATTTTTCAACTTTCATTTTCCATTTTTTTTTATTTTTCATGGGTTTTTTCAAACTAAACGAAATATGAAACAAAAGTCGAAAACGAACTAAAAACTAAAATGAAAAAGAAAAGGATACTTGTAGAGGTGCTTCTCAACTAGCGCTTTGTTTAACGTCGTTAACTCGACGATACCTCGAACATCAAGGGTCGTTGAGGTAGATGGCCATCTCCTTTTGAATTTTCCCCGGCTTGAAGTACGGTTTGAGACGATGATCATTAACCACAAAAGTCGAACCATCTTGTTTCAAAAGCTCATAAGTACCTTTCTCGCTGCACTTCAAGATGACATAGGGACCCGTCCACTTCGACTTAAGCTTCCCGGGAAAGAGTCAAAGTCGAGAATTAAATAAACCTCATCTCCCTGTACAAACCTTCATTTTCGGAGTCCCATATCGTGGAATCTCTTAGCCCTTTCCTTGTAAATCTTTGAATTCTCATAAGCCTCATTCATCCGCTCATAAATTTCCACAAGATTTTCAATCCTTTTGTGACTGGCTTCCTTGAGCTCAAAGTTGATTTTCCGAATTGCCCAATAGGCTCTATGCTCCATATCGATCAGAAGATGACAAGATTTACCAAAGATGAGTTGGTAAGGAGACATACCAATTGGAGTCTTGTAAGCCATTCTATAAGCCCAAAGAGCGTCATCAAGCTTGTTAGCCCAATCTTTCCTTGTTATGATCGTCTTCTCAAGGATTTACTTGATCTCTCGATTTGCAAGCTCAGCTTGCCCATTAGCTTGAGGATGATATGGAGAAGTGATCTTATGCTTAACACCATACTTTGCAAGCAAACTTCCCAACCACTTATTGTTGAAATACGACCCCCCATCGCTAAGAAAAGCTCTCGGGGTTCCAAACTGAGTTAAAATGTTCTTTTTTAAGAATTTGATCACAACCTTGGAATCACTTGTCATGGTTGGGACGGCCTCAACCCACCTAGAAACATATTCAATGGCAAGAAGAATATAGGTAAAGCCATTGGAACTTGGAAACGATCCCATAAAGTCGATTCCCCAAACAACAAATAACTCCACCTCAATCATGAAGTTTTGAAGCATTTCATCCTTCTTCGAAATGTTGCCCAAGCGTTAACATCTATCACAAGACTTCACAAATGCTTGACAATCTCTAAAAATAGAAGGCCAATAGAAACCACATTGGAATACCTTCAATGCCGTCCGATTTGCTCCAAAATGGCCCCCACTTGGTCCACTATGGCAATCCTCAATGATCTTGAGCCATTCACCTTCCATAACACACCTACGAATGAGGCCATCGACACATCTCCTCCACAAATATGGAGCTTTCCAATAATAGAATTTCACATCACGAAGGAATTTTTACTTTTGATAATCTGAGAGATTTGGTGGCAATTATTGACGCACAAGGTAGTTAGCAAAGTCGGCAAACCAAGAATCTTTGCATTTCAATACCATAATCCTTTCATCCGGAAAACAATCATTGATACTCAATCTCAAGTCTTCACCTTCAACCGGCTTTTCAAGTCTTGACATGTGATCGGCTAACTCATTATCACGACCTCTTCTATCACGAATCTCCATGTCAAATTCTTGAAGAAGAATCCAACGAATGAGACGAGGCTTAGCATCCTTCTTTGCAAATAGGTGTCGAATAGCCGTATGATCTGAATACACAATGGTATGATTTCCCACAAGGTAAGACCGGAATTTGTCAAAAGCAAAAATAATTGCTAGAAATTCCCTTTCCGTTGTTGTGTAGTTCCTTTGAGCCGCATCCAACGTCCTACTTGCATAGTGGATTACCCGAAACATATTCTCCCTCATTTGTCCCAACACGACTCCCAAAGCCCAATCACTTGCATCACACTTCAAAATAAAAGGGTCACTCCAATTTGGCTTGATTAAAATGAGAGTAGAGACGAGGGCTTTCTTCAATGTTTCAAAAGCTTCCAAGCACTTATCATCAAAGATAAATTTCACATCCTTTTGCAAAAGAGAACAAAGGGGTTTTATGATCTTCGAGAAATCTTTTATGAATCTTCGATAGAACCCCGCATGCCCAAGGAAACTTCGAATTGATCTCACATTTGTTGGAGGTGGAAGATTCTCTATGGCAACAATCTTGGCTCTATCAACCTCCAAACCGGCAATAGAAACCTTGTGCCCAAGCACAATCCCATCCTTAACCATGAAATGACACTTCTCCCAATTCAAAACTAGAGAAGTGTCCTCACATCGTTGCAAAACCTCCGAAAGGTTATCCAAGCATGCATCAAAGCTCTTTCCAAAAACGGAGAAGTCATCCATGAATACTTCCATTATGTTTTCAATGAGACCATTGAAAATTGACATCATACACCTTTGAAAAGTAGTTGGAGCATTACACAAACCAAATGACATCCTTCTAAAAGCAAACACTCCATAAGGACACGTGAAGACCGTTTTGTGTTGATCCTCCGGAGCTATCATGATTTAGTTATATCCTGAATAACCATCAAGGAAGCAGTAATACTCATATCTAGCCAATCTGTCCAACATCTGATCTATGAAAGGGAGAGGGAAGTGATCCTTCCTTGTAGCCAAATTCAATGCCCTATAATCAATGAAAATACGATACCCGGTGGCCAATCTCGTAGCAATCACTTCATTCTTCTCATTTTTAACCACAGTCATGCCCCCTTTCTTTGGAACCACTTGAGTAGGGCTCACCCACTCACTATCAGAAATTGCATAGATCATGCCCACATTAAGTAATTTCAAGACTTCCTTTCTCACAACCTCTTGCAAAACTGAATTCAACCTCCTTTGAGGTTGAACTTTAGGATGAGAACCCTCTTCCAACAAAATACGATGCATACATGAAAAAGGGCTAATCCCTTTTATATCAGCTATAGACTAACCAAGCATAGATTTAAACCTTCTAAGAACTCTCAACAACTTGTCCAATTCGGACTCTGACAAGTGTTGTGACACTATAACGGGAAAAGAGTCATTATCATAAAAAAAGGCATACCTTAGATGATCGGGGAGTGGCTTCAACTCTAGAGTAATGCTTGAAGAAGATTGCTCTTTGGTTGAGCTTCCATTTTCTCCCGGCTTGTTGATATCAAGATAATGCACATCTTTCATTGGTGTGCCTTGGATTAAATCCATGATAGCAATTGACTCCAAAAGTTCATCACAAGCATCATCCAAATCGAAATAGGAATAAAGAGAGTTGAAAATGGTATGCTCAATAGAATCCTTTGCCATAGATTTAGGCAAAGTCTTGATTGACTTGCATTCTTCATAGCTTGGTTCACTTCCTTTTTTTATTGCATCAAAGATTGAGAGGGTTGCCCTAAATGTAAGATTCCCATCTTGCACATCAATGAGAGCTTGACCGGTTGCTAAGAAAAGTCTTCCAAGGATGAGTGGCATATCTTTATCTTCCGGCATGTCCAATATAACAAAGTCCGCGGGGAAGATAAACTCCTCAACTTTCACCAAAACATCTTCAACTACCCCTTGGGCATAAGAAATCGACCGATCAGCCATTTGGAGACAAATAGAAGTAGGTTTGATCTCTCCAATATCCAATCTCCGAAAAATAGACAAAGACATCAAGTTGATGCTGGCACCAAGATCACACAAGACTCTACCAAACTTTTGCCCACCAATAACACATGCTATAGTGAAACTTCCCGGATCCTTTTGGTTCAAGGGCATCTTTCTTTGAATCACCGCACTAACCTCTTCCGTTATACTTATGGTTTCAAATGATCCAAATTTTCTCTTATTAGCAATGGCGTCCTGAAGAAACTTCACATACCCCGGCATATCTCTAAGTGCATCAAGCAAAGGTATATTGATTTGTACCTTGTTGAATATATCCAAGAATCTCTTCATCTTTTCATCCAACTTTGGCTTTGCTAAATGATGAGGGAATTGAGCCTTTGTAATTACATCCTTGGTAGGAGTAGGTGCCTCTATCAACATCTCCTTTCGAGCCTCTTCTTGTTGAACTTCTTTTCTTGGTTCCTCCCCAAGAGTTGAGGGTTCTTCATAGGGTATGTCTTCAACAAGAACCTTCTCTTTGTCCTTTCCGGATGTAGCTTAATTCTCATAAGCTCTTCCACTCCTCAATATAATAGCATTGCATTGATTTTTTAGATTCACCTCCGTATTACTTGAGAATTTTCCCGGTGTTGTTGAGTGGTAGCTTGGTTAGCCATTTGACTAATTTGACATTCCATCATTTTGACTTGCTTTGTCAAGGAGGTAATCATATTCTCCAATGCATTCACTTTTTGGACGACTTGAGTGATAAATGAGCTTTGTTGATTGGCCATTTGTTGCACGATTTGCTCAATAGAAGGAGATGTCTTCTTAGGTTTTTCAATCACACCTTGAGAGATGGAGAATCTGGGAGGTGGGACTTGAGCATTGCTAGGATTTCCATAGGAAAGATTGGGGTGATTTTGCTAGGGTGATAAGCCGGGTTACCCCCTAGATGACCATAAGAGTAACCATCATGTTGATTCCCTTGTTTGTTGTAATTGCCAATAGGCCTTTGATTTACATAGCTCACATCTTCACTTCCATTAAACTCCAAATTCGCTTGAGATTGATTAACACTTTGAACTTGAGCTTTCTTTCTTCTTCATACTTTTTCTTCATACTAGCAACTTCCAATGCTAAAGCATCGTACCTTTCATCCTCAATAGAAGCTACTTTCCTAGAAGGGGCCCTCTCCATTGGCCATTGATAGCTATTAGCCGCTATCTCTTCAATAATCCTCAAAGTTTCCTTTGCATTTCGGTTGACAAGGCATCCACCGAAAGTAGCATCTACAATGCTTCTTGTATGAGGTGTTAGACCACTATAGAAAGTAGTTATTTGTTGACCCTCATTGAAGCCATGTTGAGGGCATTTCCTTAGAAGCTCTCTATATCTTTCCCATGCTTCAAATAAGGTCTCGTCACCTTGTTGGGAGAAATGTGAGATGTCAGAAATAACCTTTAAGCTTGGAGGGTGTGAAGTATTTGGAGAGGAAGGTCTTGCACAAATCATCCCAAGTGTGAATGTTGACCTTGTTCAATCCTTTGTACCAATCTTTGGTCCTATCCCTTAGAGAAAACCCGAACATTCGCATGCGAATAACATAATTTGAGACTCCATTTAGCTTAATGGTGTCACAAATATTAAGAAACATACTAAGATGGGTGTTCGGATCCTCCATAGGACTTGGACCAAATTGCTCACTTTTCACCATTTGAATAAGACCGGATTTGAGCTCAAAATTATTGGCGTTGATCGTCCCCACTCACCTCCTTGGAATTGTTCCGTAGGTGATTGGAACATATGATTGGGAGGAGGTGGTTGAACCTCATTTGCCCTCCTTTCTTGCTCATCCTTCCATGCTCTAAACTCTTCCATTTCCTTCATAAGAGCCTCCATTGCTTGGTTGTTAGCTCCCATTACTTGGTCTTCACTAGAATTCCTTCGTGTATGCCTTCTTTCAAACTCTAAGATCAAAGGTTGTACAAGTCTTTCCTTGGACCTAGTGTGCATACACCCACAAAACAAAAATCAAAGAAAAAAAATGCTTGAATTAGCAACTTAATAACCAAATCAACTATTGAAATTCAAACTTAACATTCCCTGGCAACGGCGCCAAAAATTGGCCCCCCTTACTTTTGAGGTAGAGAGATGCAATGATAATCGAATAAGTATATTCGAGTCGAATCCACAAGGAATGCTATGACGTGAGAATTTCAAGTAGTAACATAGCTATCTAATCACTATCCAAGCTTGCAATTAACATGTTTTTGGTTTTTTCGTTTAACTACTAATCAATGAAAGTAAAACAAGTTCAACTAAGTATTAACTAGCAACAAATGATCAAAATAGCAAGTAAATTCAATAATAGACGAGGGTGATTCCAACTATACTTCAATTAGGCTTAAGTGATGGGCAATTAGAACTCTAACTTTGTTGGGAACCCTTTGAAACTGAGTTTTGATAATGCTATTAGAAACCACACTTAGATAATAGGTTTTAAGTGGAACAGGCTGGTCTCTGTGTTTGGATCAGTCAAGCTTTACTCGGACAGGTTGCCCATGTAAAGGTCAAGGTTGGAAGTGCAACCTGGTACCTAAACCACCCAATCTGTCATACTGTTCCATTAAGTAAATTGTCTATATAACCTGCTCTTACCATGCCAGAAGATTTCACACGAAGGTTACAGAAGACTGAAGACAGTTTGAGGTATAGGAAGCTCGACCTATGAAGACCAACCTGAGCTGTGGTTGAGAAACATGTTCTCACCCAACAACAAGAATTATGTCAGTATACGGTACTGTAAATCCTGACACACTTCCAATGGCTCTATTTCAAATGCTTCTCTATAAATACCTCAACTCATTCCTGATTGAAGTACGGGAAACTCAATATACAAGCCGAAACGCTGCAGAAATCTCAAGCTGAAATTCATTCAATCAACACTCGAAATTACTAGAGCTTTCCCAAGTGTTGATCATTGTAGATTTCTAATATCTCTGGAAACTGTCTTACTAGAACACATCACACACACTCTCACTACCATCAAAATTGAAAAACTAGTGTAGTTGATTGAGTAGTATTCCTTACGACAATAACTACTCATAGCTTTCTAGTTTGGATATTAACGCTAGTCATTTAGTGTTAGTAAGATTGTATGATAGTTTGTATGTAAGTAAGAAGAGACACGACTCAAGAATCGTGCTAGATTCAATCTAAGAGAAAGACTTGAATTTGGACTGGACCTCCACCAGTGTTAAAAGGAGCGAAAAATCTCAAGTTAAGGGATTATAGATTCGACGGAATCTGGCGTGGACGTAGGAGCTATTTACTCCGAACCACGATAAAAACTCCTAGTGTCTCTCTTGTTATTTACTTATTCATTTACACAGTTTGCATGTTCACAACCTGCACCACTGTAACCTGTCTTGCATGAACACTTGTCTGAACTAAAGTTTCCTTTGAAGACTGTTTTGAAAACTGTTAGCCAACCTTTCCACCAAACTTCCGCACGCAAGTTAGTTTTGCAAGCTCAGCAGTTTACTGATTGAGCTGGAAAAACTAAACTGCTCTGATAAACTGAAGTGACGACTCAGTAAGATCAAATTGTTTTGAAAAGTTAAAATTGTTGGCTAATTGGTGTATTCCCTCCCCCATACACCAATATCTATTTATTGGGACCTACAAGTGGTATCAGAGCGGTGGTTCTTTTGACCACTGCTTCTGCATACTAGAAGCTTTCTGTGCTTTTGTGTCAAATTGAACTAGATCTCTAGACTTGTGTTTGTGCATACATACATAAACTGTCATTATGGAAGCTTCACTTCTCCGCGTCTGCGAAGATTTCTCTGTACAGGGATATGAAGACTGGAGTTTTTGAATAAAGATGTGCCTCCAAGCTCATCATGTGCTAATGTGGGATGTCATCGAGAATGGTCCAACACCAATCTACGAACCCTACGATACTGATGTTTCTGGAGAAAAAGTTTCTATAGCAACGTATGTGCCAAAGATCAAAGATCCCAGAAAATACACAACCGAAGAAAGAAAGGAAGCTGGACTTGACAGCTTCGCAAAAGGGTTGATCTCTAGTACAGTTAAGGGAGTCCACCTGGCCAAGATAAGAAATCTTGGAACTGCAAAGGAAATATGGGACACCTTAAAAGCCATAAGCCTTGGATCAACAGAAATGCTGGAAAACAAGCTGTCAGTGGCATGCAGTAAATTTGAAGAATTCAAAATGCAGCCAATGGAGACCATTGATCAGCTCAAGAACAGATTCACAATGATCACTTTGGAGATCGCAGCTCTCAAGAAAGATAAATACACACAGCGCGAACTCAACCTCAAAGTTATCCAATCTCTTCTAGCAAGTTGGCATGTGTACAGTGCCATGCACCGTGGCAGGTCGGATATCAGCAACCTGTCAACCGAGCAACTATTTGATTTACTCATCGGAAATGAGTTTGAGATGATCAGACTTCACGGGTCATAACAAGCATCTTCAAGCAAGAAGACTGAACCCGAAAAGAAAGAAAAGGATGTTGCATTCAAAGCTGCATCAATTATAGAAGAAAAAGCAATCTCAAAGGACTTATGCTCCAAAATGGAGAAATTATTGAAAGACTATGCACTCATGGCTAGGAGAAATAAAAAGCTTGAAAAACGTTTCAACAAATTCCGTAAATATCACAAGGATTTCAAGAGAAATCAAACCACCTCTTCTTCCAACAAGAAAGGTGAAGGTATATCAAAACCCTCTAAATTCAATTCTTCTAACACTCCCACGGGTGGCTGTTTTGAATGTGGCAGACCAGATCACTATAAGTCAGACTGCCCAGACTTATCAAAGGCTGAACGCGAAGAGCTCCGCGCAAAAGAGATCAAAAGCTTAAGGAGCAGCGCAACGCCATGATCGCAGCTGAGGAAGAGGCCAAAGCAATTGCCACATTATCAGACTCAACCTCCTCCGACGAAGATGATGATGATGAATTGGATGAGGAGGAATGTCACTTAGCTGATGAGGAACTTGAATACGAGGAATGCTTCATGGGAAAAGATCTCGATCTTGTTCAAAACAAGGTTGATACTGAAACCTCTTTTTCATATTCAGCTAACTCCGATCATGTAGGTATTGAAATACCTGAAATGCCAACGTATGAAGAGTTTCAACAACAGCTTGATGATTACAAGAAGCTCTCGGAAATGTTTAAGCAAGTAGTCATAGAAGGATCCAAGCTGGAAGATGAAAACTTGAAACTCAAAACTGCCTTAAATGAAAGCTTCACTCCATATGATGAAGCAAAAGAAAATGAGATAAAACCCTAAAAGTCCACATGGGTCAATCAACTTTAAGGGAAGAACACCTTAAAGAAATGCTCACTGAAAGGGATAGTGAAATCAACAACTTGAATGACAAACTGATGGATCTCTCAAAAGAGCATGAGAAGATGTTGCAGAAAGAGCTCAAGCTTCAACAAGTCCTGATGAAAATGAACAAAAATGGTGAAAAGCTTGAAGCCTTGCAAGCTGCCCAGAGACTTGCTCACATAAAGCTTGGCATTGGATTCCATGGTCAAACCAGTGGAGCCAAAGAGAAAGAGAAGGTCGTGTTCGAGAAAGAAAAAGGAGTGGTTGAAAGCAAAGCTCATCACACTCTACCAGACAAGCAGCTCAAACTGAAGAATCCAGCTCGACAACCTCAAGCAATCTTAGTGAAAGAGCATGGAAAGCCTGCCATCAAGAAGTAACAGCTAAAGCCGTCAGTTGAACAGAAAAAGGTTGAGCTTCCTAGGAAACTGTATGGTCAACCTGCTTATCAAAAGGGAAGCCAACCTGCTCCAAGAAAAGTGCAAACTGCTAGCAGAAGAAAAGCAGTCTCTCATCCAAGAACCATTCAAACTGCTCAATCACAACGAAACAATCACTATGAGCAGCGAGCAAATCGACAAACACTTGACAATGAAGGTTACTGGTACGATCATCATTGGTACCAATATCCTGAGCTGTCAAGTAGGCTCTATGAATTTCCAAATGGAAGTGGATTTGGAACTGATTACTGCAGATGTGGATATATGGAGCAATGTTATCACAATGATCATTATCAACCTGCTCATTATCAACAGAAGTCTGCATATGAAACCTTCCACTCAATAAACGAGCAATGGATCAAGCCACGAGTCAACAGAAGGAGTTTCCAAAAGAAGAAGCTTGGAAACCAAGCTGCTAAAACTCAACCTGCTAACAAAGCACCTAAATTCATGTGGGTTGCTAAAACTGTCTAAATTGCAGGATGGGAAAACTCAAAGGAGAAAGCGAGCAGCTCGCGGCGCGATCTGGATCATTGACAGTGGATGCACAAAGCATATGACCTGCGACAAAAGCTTGCTTACAAACTTCACTGAATGTGATGGACCTCTAGTTGCTTTTGGAGGAGACTCTAAAGGGAAAACAAGAGGTTAGGGTAATTTAGTTGTTGGTAAAACAACAATATCTAATGTCACATATGTTGAAGGTTTAAATAACAATCTCTTTTCTGTAAGCCAGTTCTGCTCTACTGGAAAAAGAGTATAATTTTCTGCTAACAAATGTGCTATAAAGAACAAGGAAGGAGAAGAAATTCTTCTTACCGGTATCTTGCAGGATAACTTGTACATAGTACAATGGTCACATGAAAAAGAAACCTGTTTGGTCACCAAATCTGCACCTGAAGTTAGCTGGCTATGGCACAAGAGACTGTGTCATTTAAACTTCAAAGCCATCAACAAGCTTGCTCGCAAGAAGCTTGCAGATGACCTTCCAGATCAAGTCTACTACAAAGATCATGTTTGTGAAGCCTGTCAAGCTGGAAAGCAGACCAAATCGTCATTCCCAAGCATTGCAGCTCACAACACAAGTAGAATCTTGGAATTACTCCACTTGGATCTATTCGGTCCAGTGACTCCTAGAAGCATTAATGGTAAAAAGTATACTCTCGTTATTGTTGATGATTACTCACGATATACTTGGGTTATTTTCTTACATAAAAAGAAGGAGACACTAGTGGAGCTACCTGCGCTGCTCACCAAACTGTCAAACATGAAGAACAAAAGTGTGATCTCAATCAGATCCGATCGTGGAACAGAATTTCTTAATCATATGATCGAGTCCTACTGTACCAGAAATGGAATCACACATCAAACTTCAACAGCTCGCACACCTCAACAGAATGGTGTTGTTGAACGACGCAACAGGTCTCTAAAGGAAGCAGCTCGCACAATGCTGAATGAAACCAATCTTCCAAAGAAGTTCTGGGCGGAAGCTATCAACACAGCTTGCTACACTCAGAACAGATCAGTCATTCATAAACGACATGGAAAAACTCCATACAAGCTGTGGAAAGATAAGAGACCTCGATTCAAATATCTTAAAACTTTTGGTTGCGTGTGTTACATTCATAATAATGGGAAATCACAGTTAAAAACATTTGATAGCAAAACAGATCCAGGAATATTTGTAGGATATTCAGAGATCAGCAAAACCTTCAAAGTTTTTAACAAGAAGACTCAGATTGTGGAAGTAACACCACATGTTGTTTTTGATGAATCTATCTGTGAGTACAGGGAGACTCAACCTGAAGAAAGTACTGGTGCAAATCAAGAACAAGCAGGCTCCAACATGCAGTTTCGAGATGAAATACTAATATGGAGTCCAACTGACTTGGAAGAAGAAAGTCAGCCTGTACAAGATTCCAATTCACAAAATCCACCCATTCAGAAAGGGGGAACAAACCAAGGGGGAACCGAAGCTCCTCCAACCAGCTCCTCTTCAACTGATCCAGAAACTCCAAAAGAACCTGCAGTCAATGCAGAACTGTCAATGGATCAGCTTGCTGAACAATTTGAACAGCTTGACCCATTCTCTCTTCAACCTCTACCTAAGTTTGAAGATCCCTCACCAGACCCTGAACCTATTCTTACAGAAGAAGAAATCTCTCGTCGAAGGAGATGGGTCGATGCTCATCCTGAAGATCTCATTGTCGGGAACCCAAATGCGGGTGTGAAGATAAGAAGACAGATAGGTGAAAGCTGTCTATTAAGCTGTTATCTTTCCTACTCAGAACCCAAAACCGTTGAGGAAGCTCTTAACGACCATGACTAAGTTACAGCCATGCAAGAGGAACTCAATGAGTTTAAAAGAAACGAAGTATGGTCACTAGTTGATCGTCCTACACATCAAGGAGTGATTGATGTAAAATGGGTGTTTAGGAATAAGAAAGATGAAAATGCTGAAGTAATCAGAAACAAGGCAAGATTAGTTGCCAAAGGATACTGTCAACAAGAAGGTTAGTGGCAAGACTAGAAGCAATTAGGTTGTTTCTAGCATATGCAGCTCATCAGAGGTTCAAAGTCTACCAAATGGACGTAAAGAGTGCTTTCCTCAATGGAATCCTTGGAGAAGAAGTTTACGTTGAACAACCTCTAGGTTTCGAGGAAGCACGTCCAGAGAAAGTTTACAAACTGCACAAAGCAGTATATGGTTTGAAACAAGCTCCCAGAGCTTGGTATGAAACATTGTCTACATTCCTACTGCATTCTAGTTTTAAAAGAGGATCGGTCGACAGAACTTTATTACGTTTAAGTGCAAGGATGATATTCTTCTTGTGCAAATTTATGTTGATGACATTATCTTTGGATCTAGGTCAAAGTTTCTATGTGACAGGTTTGGAGAACTCATGAAGTATGAATACAAAATGTCCATGATGGGGGAGATGAACTTCTTCCTCGGCCTGCAGGTCAAGCAATCTGCGGATGGTATCTTCATTTGTCAATCCAAATATGCTAACGAGCTTGCAACCAAATTCGGTGTCCAAGATAGCAGACCACTGAAGATTCCAATGATTGCAAATGGAAAAATGGATCCAGATTCTGAAGGGAAACCTGCCAGCATGACTTTGTACAGGGGAATTATTGGTTCTTTACTTTATCTTACTGCAAGTCGACCTGATATTTCTTTTGCAGTTGGAATATGCGCTCGATATCAAGCTAATCCAAAAGAATCTCATCTAGAAGCAACCAAGAAAATTCTTAGATATGTCAAGGGAACTGCAAACTTCGGTTTATGGTACCCTTGTGATGATAATTTTGAACTAACTGGCTATGCAGATGCAGATTATGGATGATGCAAACTGGATAGAAAATCCACATCAGGAACCTGTCAGTTTCTTGGAAGCAAATTGATCTCTTGGTTTTCAAAGAAGCAAACCTCAGTTGCTACTTCAACAACAGAAGCTGAGTACATGGCAACAGGAAGCTGTTGTGCACAGATTCTTTGGTTGAAACAACAACTCAAAGATTATGGAATCACAGTTCGCAAAGTTCCTATCTTTTGTGACAGCACAAGCGCTATAGCACTCACTGTGAATCCTGTCTACCACACCAGATGCAAGCATATCGATATAAGGCATCACTTCATTAGAGATCATGTGGAAAAACAAGATATAACAGTTGAGAAAATCCACACTGACATCCAAAGAGCTGATATTCTAACGAAACCTCTCATGGAAGAGAGATTCAACATGCTGTGTGGAAAGCTTGGAATGCTCAGAATGGATACACAGCCTAAGTCAGAAAATGGAAGCAGTTCGCTAGAACAGGTCAGCCAAGAGCAGACTGACTTGGAAACTGCATGCTGATAAAAGCAGTTCGCTAGAGCAGGTCAGCCAAGAGAAGACTGACTTGGAAACTGCAGCTCAAAAGAAGCAGTTCGGTGACACGCAACTTAAGGCCATAAACTGCGTTGAAAGTCAAAATTACTGGCCAACCTTTAAGGGGGAACTGGAGATATCGTATCAATCTCCATTTAATTCTTAGCAGAATTTATTATTTCCTCTCCTTATTTATCCTTCAAAAATCTTTCCCAAATCTTTTTACTGTTAAGTGTTTGAAAAGTTTTTCACAAAAATTGAGGGATTTATGTCAATCTAAGAAAGAAAAAGAAGAGAGAAGAAGCGCGTGAAACTCACCTTCTCCAAATCACCTTTTTCACGCGCCTCCCTAGCCGTTGAGATTTATTAATAAAATCTTAACCGTTGGAGAAAACTCTATAAATAGGGAGAAATTCTTGAACTACTTACGCGTTTCTTGAAATCCTCTGAAATCAAGTTTCAAAACTTCTTTCGCTTCTCTTCAAAAATCACAAATTCACAATCATTCCTTACTCTCTGCAAAAATGTCTACAGATTCACTAAGTGTGCCCAAGTAAAGAAAGCAACCCCTCTCATCTTCTTTGAGAAAGTTGCTGTGCTAGACAAATATGGATACAGAGGCCTGGATCCGATGATTGAAGCTATCACCCAATGTGATGGTTTCTTCAATATCATCACTCAACATCCACGAGTGATGCTACCTGATGAATGTTGCTTATTTGCTGTGTTCTTTGGAATTAACGGCCGGAGATCCCGCAACGGCGACCTTTCTAGTCAACAATGAAGAAGAACGGCTTCATCTTCTTCCACTCGTCCTTCAGACCTACAGATTGATGGATGCAGGGGCTATCACAACGATTGAAGATATGCCCATGGACGCTGTCAATGACGTGTATCAGCAAGCTCTGTTCGAGCCCAAGAAGGTTTACGATCAGAAAACCTTCAACCGCCACGACTTGAAGTCTGAGTACAGATTCCTCTTCGAGTTCGTCCACAACGTGTTCTTTTCGTATCTAGGCTCGAACGAAGCTGTTACTCTATTGAAATTCAAACTGCTGACTGTTGTGGTGAAGCAGTTAGATGTTAACTGGGCCAGGGTGCTAGTCAACCTGTTCATCAAAGAGGCCACAGAGCGACCTGCCAGGATCAAGGCCAACATGCAGCTTCGTCATGGCACCAAGCTCTCCATCATATTGCAGAGAACACTTACAAATCGTATGTGGCCTGTCTGCACTGGATTTCCTGATGACAAGCTGGTTCCTCACACCTGCAACCAGTTGATCATGATACTTGGCATTCTGCCACACAAGATCAACAAAGCAAAAGGTGCAGCCAAGCGTTTGCTCACAGAGATGCGTGATTCAAAGGAAGATGAAGATAAAAGTGAAGATGGCAGTGAGAATGAAGAAGAAGACAGTGACGATGCTGAGAAAGTCAAAAAAGGGAAAAGGAAGATGACGGATCCGCCGTCTGTGCCCTCACAAAAGCGCACCACTCGACCTGCAGCAGCGACCTTCGTGGAGGCAGACCCCAAACCTGCTAGTCCAATGAAGCCTGCCTCTCCACAGGTTGATGTGGAACCTGCTGGTGTCAAGTCCACTCCAAGCTCTCCATCCAAAGCTCAGGACCAAGCTCCAGACTCCGTAGCTCCAGACTTCGCAACTCTTGGCTCCTCATCCGTAGCTCCTCCATTCAACAGCTCAACTGCAGTTGACAAGATGTTATCCTTCTTTAACGCAGAATTCCTTAAAATGTCTCGTAAGGTTAACATGTTGGAACTGGAAAACAAGTTGTATGTTGATGAAAAGGTTGCAGCTTTACAAGCTGAGAATGCTAAGCTGTGGGAGTTCATCAAAGCTCACATTGGTGAAAAGGATGCACATGGACAGTTCGTGATGGACAAAGGACAGTCCAGCTAGGTGGAAACTGCAAGATCAGAAACTGTGGATAAGTCACAGTTTGCATAGGGAAGTGTCATGGACGACCTGTATCAGTCTCCATGTTTTTGAATTATGTTCTAAATATGTCAATGATATGCCTTAATATTCCAAATGTTTAAATTTCAATGACATATCTCTTGCTTCACTTGATCAATTTATGCCTTATCAATCATTTTCATTTATTGAAGCATGTGTTTTGTTATTTATTGAAATCATTGTTAAGGATATTCTGACACATTACTTAACATTCGCACTTCACTTGCCATGTATATCAAAAAGATGCATGCACAAGTGTCCAATCGCATTAAATGCGAGGCGACGGTTGAGTGTAAGACTTATGCGAGTGGGCATCATAGCCACCCCACGCGCTCCACACATCGCGGATTTCTAGGGTTTTAATCCCATCCGCTGAACGGTTGAGATGCCTTCATCTCAACCGCTCATTCTCTCTTTTATATATGCTCAACTGTGCATCGTCTTCTTCATTTCGAATTTCCAACTACTTCCGCCATTATTCTGCAACTCATATCTCTCAAATTCTTGTGTTTTTCAGTTATCAAACACTCTCTAGCAATGGCAGCCGAATCCTCCTCTCACAATGTCAATCAATCAACCGGTACAAGCACGCAGCAAAATCTTCCAACAACTACCAAAGAAAAGATTCAATTTATTCAAGAGTACATTCTCACGGAGCCCTCTGAAAATTTCTCTACCTACGGCTACGCCGGTCTCGACGAGATGTACGCCTCCATCAAAGCTACGGAAGGTTCTACAAAATCATCACTCAAGAGCCCAAATTTTGGCTTCCGCAACAAGTAGCCATGTTTTTGCACGGAGGATGTAGACTCTGCCGCCTTCCATCTGCCGATGCCCAACCAGCCCGACGAGCCTATTCTCATTCTGCCGCTCATCTCTCGGACCTACGGCATCGCAGATTCGGGAACCGTAGAAATTCTGTATCACAAAACCTCAGGTCTCATATTGGAGGTTTCTGATGCAGATCTGGAAACTGTGTATCAGAAAGCTCTGATGCAACCTGCAGAGAAATACGATGGAAAGAGGTTCTCGCGACCTCTGCTGCGACCTGCATACAGAGTTCTCTTCGACTTTGTACACAAGGTCTTTCTTGGTTACTCTGGTAATCACGACGCAGTTACTCCAGCAAAATTCAGAATCATGACTGCAATCGTACAGGGCCTGGACGTGAACTGGGCCAGATTTCTTCTCGAGCTTATAAATGAAGAAATCAAGCAGCTCTCGATCACGTTCGAAGGTGATGAGCTGACTGAATTCTGAGTTGCCCGGAACCTGCGACTGGGAACCAAGATCTGCTCCCTAATTCAAGGTCTCCACCCCAACCTCCACTGGAGTGGAATGACTCCATTCAACAAAGAAAAGGTCCCCAAGGACCAGAAGCAGCTAGAACTCATCATTGGCGTCGACAACACAGTTTTTACCAAGTATGACGACTCCGTCAAACCCTATCTGTATGAGATGGGAAGGTCCAACCCAGCCTGGGTACCTCCAGTTCAAAGAGACAACAAGAAGAAGAGGCTGCACGTCCCCGGGAAACTGCTTGACAGACCTTCCAAGTCTGTGCGAATCAAATCTCCAACTCCTATCTCGCGCAGGTTGCATACGGAGTTTGCTGAGATTGAAGTGCAGCACCGTCCCATTCTCCTCATTGAAGGCATCTCTGAACCAACAGATTCCACTGCTCTTGCAGCTCCCAACACACAGACTGCAATTCCTATTCCATTAGTCCGTGATATCTTCCAGGCTACAGCTCTGGAGACAGTTTTCGAGGAAGATCCTTCTCATCAGCAATCCGGTGAAACCTCTCATCATCCCAGTTCTTCACCAGAACTCGACATCCAACTTATTCTCTCATCCGACGATGATGATGTCGAAGAAGATCCGGTGAAAACTGCAGCTGCCATGCTGGTCAACACCATCGAGATAACTGCTGAGAAGACAGTTTCCGAGTCTTTTCCCGGAATCGATCTCACACCAGAGACCAGGCATATGGCGTGTAGGCTGCGTACTTTGCTCGATGGGAAGGACAAATCATACTATGACCTGAAGTCCATTTTCCAGATCTACCCCATCGAACAACTTGAAATTGAAGAGCACAACCTTGGGAAGTATTTTGGCTATGCTTCCATTCCTGAAGCTCGCGAGTACTTCAAATAACTCGTACTGTCACAGATGAAGAGAGAGGCCAAGGTTCTCAATATTGATTTGAAACCTTTTTACACTCATGATCGCAACTCTTATAATTTCAGGTATCCGGAGGATGAAGAATTCAGTCCTATTCCCTCTCCCACTCAGAACAGCGAGGACACAGAGTCCAATCACGACCGTGCTATCACATATTCTGTTGCAACCGCTAGCACTCCTCTACTTGCCGTGCAACACAACTTGAAGAAATTCATCTCTGAGGAGGTTGCCAAGGTGAAGGCAACAGAGGTCGAAGAGCACCAGAAGATTGCCAATCAAATTGAAGCAATGGACAAAGCTGCATCTGCCATGCTGGTAAATATCAAGGAGGAGATGCCCAAAGTCATTAAGGAAACTGTGGCAAGCCAGTTCGAAACCTTCATCTCCACCCGACTCAAAGATGCAACGGACGAGCTGCTTCCCACCCAGCTGTCTGAATTGCAGGTTGCCTCCAAATCTTCCATTTCGAACCTGCAATACGAGCTTGAACAACTCACCACTCTTGTCCACGAGTTTACTGCGAAGCTTACTCAGACAACCTCCAGCTCTCTAAAGAAAGAAGAAGAGATGCAGGGGAACATCAGCTCCCTGCTGCAGTTCAAAGAAAAGCTAGAAACAGATATGCCCTTGATCTCTCAAGAACGATCCTCTCTGAACACCCTTCTTCAAAATCTCATCGATGATAATGCCGAAAAGGGAGAAGGAAAAGGTAAGAAGACACAGATTACAGGAAGAAGTAAGAAGGCACAGGCTGCTCAACCTCCTCAAGGATGCTCTTCACAACCTATGATGACAGCTGCAGCTGCTCAACCTGTATCTACTGCCCAACCTGCTACTGCCAAGCAACTGTCTGCTCAAGAGAAAGCTTCGGCTGAATCCAACCTCATCCGGATCATGGCAGAAGCTGGATACACTGCTGAAGAATGCGCAGATGAAGGCAAGCAGAAGCTGTTTTTGGCTAAGCTGAAGAAACAAAGGGCAAAAGACAAAGCTCGCGTCGCAAGCTTCAGAGGCCTTGAAAGCTGCAAGGAACAAGCTGACAAAAGAGAGCCAACTGATTGGCTACCAGTGGAAGATCAGCCTCTGTGGGACGAGTTCCTTAACCAGTTCATCTTGCACCACTACTAGTTGAAAATCGATCCCCGCTACACTGGTAACACCAAGACAGCCTTCCACAACTGACTGCAAGCTTTCCCAGACCGCGAATTCATCAAAAGAGTCAGGGCGAAAGCTGCAAAGGAGAAGGTCACGCTCAATCCGCCTAAGATAGAGACCTTCCAACCTCCCACTGTCTACGGCACTGACACTCCAGACATCAACCGAATCAATACATTCATTAGGAGTGTTGCAGCTCAGTATGGCTGCAAAATCACAAACTGTGACGAGTACAGGTCAATTCGAGACAGCATACATGCAGCCATGGGAACTGTAAGCAAGGAAAAGATAGCTGAAGAAAGGTTCAAGACTGTGAGGAAGTAACCTGATCGTTTTCATTTACTTGATGTATCAACTCTCTGTAATCTGTGCATATCAATTCAGTTGATACTATAAATGAAAAATGATCATCTTTTGATTCCTGATGACAATCTCTCTTTGTCCAGGACTTCGCATGTTATGCTTTAAACTCTAACATTTTCTGCTATGCAGCTGGCTGGACATCAAACCTTTCAACTATTCTAAACCAAAATGTAAAGTGTGGGTTTCGACATTATCAAAAAGGGGGAAATTGTTGGGAACCCTTTGAAACTGAGTTTTGATAATGCTATTAGAAACCACACTTAGATAATAGGTTTTAAGTGGAACAGGCTGGTCTCCGTGTTTGGATCAGTCAAGCTTTACTCGGACAGGTTGCCCATGTAAAGGTCAAGGTTGGAAGTGCAACCTGGTACCTAAACCACCCAATCTGTCATACTGTTCCATTAAGTAAATTGTCTATGTAACCTGCTCTTACCATGCCAGAAGATTTCACACGAAGGTTACAGAAGACTGAAGACAGTTTGAGGTATAGGAAGCTCGACCTGTGAAGACCAACCTGAGCTGTCGTTGAGAAACCTGTTCTCACCCAATGACAAGAATTGTGTCAGTATACGGTACTGCAAATCCTGACACACTTCCAACGGCTCTATTTCAAATGCTTCTCTATAAATACCTCAACTCATTCCAGATTGAAGTACGGGAAACTCAATATACAAGCCGAAACGCTGCAGAAATCTCAAGCTGAAATTCATTCAATCAACACTCGAAATTACTAGAGCTTTCCCAAGTGTTGATCATTGTAGATTTCTAATCTCTCTGGAAACTGTCTTACTAGAACACATCACACACACTCTCACTACCATCAAAGTTGAAAAACTAGTGTAGTTGATTGAGTAGTTTCCTTACGATGATAGCTACTCACAGCTTTCTAGTTTGGATATTACGCTAGTCATTTAGTGTTAGTAAGATTGTATGATAGTTTGTATGTAAGTAAGAAGAGACACGACTCAAGAATCGTGCTAGATTCAATCTAAGAGAAAGACTTGAATTTGGACTGGACCTCTACCAGTGTTAAAAGGAGCGAAAAATCTCAAGTTAAGGGATTATAGATTCGACGGAATCTGGCGTGGACGTAGGAGCTGTTTACTCCGAACCACGATAAAAACTCCTAGTGTCTCTCTTGTTATTTACTTATTCATTTACACAGTTTGCATGTTCACAACCTGCACCACTGTAACCTGTCTTGCATGAACACTTGTCTGAACTAAAGTTTCCTTTGAAGACTATTTTGAAAACTGTTAGCCAACCTTTCCACCAAACTTTCGCACGCAAGTTAGTTTTGCAAGCTCAGCAGTTTACTGATTGAGCTGGAAAAACTAAACTGCTCTGATAAACTGAAGTGACGACTCAGTAAGATCAAATTGTTTTGAAAAGTCAAAACTGTTGGCTAATTGGTGTATTCCCTCCCCCCCCATACACCAATAACTATTTATCGGGACCTACAAACTTGAACTAACCATTTTAATCTAACTTCATGTGGGAAACCTCCTAAGTATGATTCATTCAATTCTCATTGCAACGAAATCAAGTAGATTAATGAAATACCTAATTCCGACTAGGACATCAAGTAGAATATTAACTCCTAATAGCACATTGAGTTCTTTATCCTTACTATCTCTAGCATGCAATTCTCTTGTTTCCTAGCATCTAATCTAAGCCTCCTAAGCATTAGACCAAACACTTGATATGCAACTATCGTGATCAAGCATAATTACACAATAAAACATGGCACCAAGAGAAATGAACATGAAATTAGAAGGTAAATTCACAATTAAAGCCTAAACCCATCACTTAATCCTAATCTACATATAATTGGAACACAAAGAAAATTAGCTAGACATAATTAAGGAAAATAAACCATAAGAAATAGATGAAATCATAATCAAAAGATAGAGAAATAAATAAGGAAAAGAAATATGATCTTCAATCTTCAATCTCCAAAGTAAATCTTCACAAATCTTGAAAATACCAAAGTAGTAAAGAGAAAATCTAATTTAGGGTTCTAAGAATGTCTTGAAGGCTAAGAATCCCTAATTCTAGTAAAAATAGAAGTTAAATACATCAAAATAGGTTAATGGGTTGAGTTAAACCAGTCAGCGGTCTGATCGGCGGTTTGGCAGGCTGCCGTTCAGGCCGCCAAATATGCAGCCAATTCGCTACCTGGCCGGCGGTCTGGTAGGCCGCCGTGCCTTCTTCCCCGGCTCGGTTCTTTGCCCGTTTGATTCTTTCTTCGGTTCTTTCTTTCCTTTCTTCGAACCGGCTTTCAACCTTAAATTTTCAATGAGTCTCTTCTCATGTATCCCTCATTTCCGGCTTCTGATCCTTGGTTCGATTAGTGCTCTTCAAATCCCTACAACATGAGTCAAAAACCGAAAGAAACGAGGAATGTATAGAATATGCTAAAAATTGATTAACCCTAGCATTTCTATCAAATTAAGCACACAAATCAAGACTCAAACACCCGTAGAATGAACTCACATGCACATAAAATATGTGTTTATCAGATACAGATGATTAATGAATCCAGACGGTTGCTCCATGAAAACAAGTTTAGAAAGATAGCCGTTGAGGAAGGCATTTTTGACGTCAAGCTGATGCAATGACCAAGATCGCATGATATCAAGAGACAAAATAATACGAATTGTGGATGCCAAAGTCGAACCCAGGAAGTTGGCTGAAACCCTGAGCAACGAGACGTGCTTTGTACCGATCAACGGAACCATCTGCCAAAAATTTAGTGCGATATACCCATTTAGACCCAACAACATTCGTACCAGAAGTTCTGGGAACAAGATCCCAAGTGCCATTAGCGTGCAAGGCCTCTATTTCCTCATCCATTGCTTGTACCCATTGAGGGCTCTTAAGCGCAGACTTGATGCCTCGCGGCTCGAAAACAGCAGTGAGGGCGAGATAAATATTGTGAGACTGAACAAGAGGAATGTCTGCAGGGTAACGAGGCTTAAATATTCCTGATTGAGCCCACGTACGCATTGGATGAGTATGGGATGGTGCAACCTGGTCAGAAATGGGCGAAGGATGAGGACTTGGCGGTGGAGATGGTGGTGGATTGCGAAGAGGAGGTTGCTGATCTTTAGATGAACATAGTCGACATGGCGGAGATGGTGGAAGAGATGACGGAGGTGATGGTGGAACCAAGTCAGATGGTTTGGCATGAGAGATGAAGGGCGATCCATCAATAAGTTCAGATAATTGAAGTCGCGAAACAGACCGAGATGAGCCAGATTTAGTGAATGGAAGACACGATTCATCAAATTTGGCATGCCGAGTGATGTACACACGCTTGGATGTAGGGTCTAAGCATCGAAACCCTTCATGACTCGTACTATATCCAATAAAGATACACGGTAAGCTGCATGGTTGGAATGTTGTCATGGCGTAATCTCAAAGGCAAGGGTAAACTTGACAGCCGAAAACATGAAATGCGTCATAAGATGGAGTGCGCCCATGCACAATCTCAAATGGTGATTTATTCTCAAGTAGAATAGTAAGAAGCCAATTAATAGTATAAACTGCCGTACTGAAAGCCTCCACCCAAAAATACGCTGAAGTAGGTGAGTGAAAAAGTAATGCAAGACCCATCTCGATGATATGTCTGTGCTTACGCTCAGCCCTTCCATTCTGAGCAGGAGTATAAGGACAAGACATAAGATGATGAATTTCACATTTTTCAAAATGATATTTGAGTCGATGATTTGTAAACTCCGTTCCACCATCACTCTGAAATGTTTTTATTTTGCAAGAAAATTGATTTTCCACAAATAACTGAAATTGCATAAATATATCAATAAATTCAAACTTTGTGCGTAACGGATAAAACCATGAGAATCTAGAATGATCATCCACAAACACAGCATAGAAACAAAAACCAGACACAAAAGTAATGGGTGCAGGCCCCCACAAATCACAATGTATCAAATCCAAGAGCTTAGAAGCTCAACTATCATTAATATTAAAAGGCAATCTGGTACTTTTAGCTAACTGACAAGAATTGCAAAGTTTAGGTGAGGGCAATAAAGAAGTAGCAAAAACTAATCCAAGTTTGCTCAACAAAGTAATAACAAAATTTGCCACATGGCCAAGGCGAGAGTGCCATAATTTACGAAGCATGCAACTTTTTATTCTGAAGAACTGCAGAGAAAGCTCGAGCCTGCGAGTCTAATAAGTAAAGACCACGATCACGGTTGCCTGCTGCGAGGAGCTAACAGGTGTCCTGATTTTGAATGTGAAACTGCAAGTCAGTGAAAAGTACTTGAACAGGATAATCGCGAGTTAACTTGCTCACAGACAACAAGTTTTTAGTAAGTCCAGGCATAACAAGAACATTATGTAATTTGAGATTTCGTGAAATATGTAATGAACCAGTGTGAGAGATAGAAAGATTCTCACCATTGCCAACAGTTACGTGTTCATTACCAGTGTAGGAGGAAACATTGTTAAGTTGAGCCAC
The DNA here is from genome assembly GCA_001642375.2 of Mentha longifolia. Classification (NCBI taxonomy): domain Eukaryota; kingdom Viridiplantae; phylum Streptophyta; class Magnoliopsida; order Lamiales; family Lamiaceae; genus Mentha; species Mentha longifolia. The sequence goes on from CM038114.1 coordinate 41,779,826, forward strand.
ATCAGAAGTCATGTGAGCCGAGGCCTCCGTGTCTAGATACCAATCTGAGGCATTCGATTGGGATATGGAGCAACTGATCGAGAGAGCTTCTGCGAGATTGGCTGTCGAGGACGGCCTGCAAGAGCGATCATAAGAATGATCAAAACACTTTAGGCAGTCGAAGACATCGTGATCGGTCTCTCTACAAAAATAATACCGAGGGGTATAGTTACGACACCTTCGGCCACCACTATTGTTGTTACCGCAATCCCGTCTGGTGTAAACCCCCGGCCTCTGTTGCTGAAATTTCCACGACCGCATCCTCTATTTATAGCAGTGAACGCCGCTTGGGAGGAAGAAAAACCGTCAAGAGATTTCTGAAGCAATTCATGACTCTGAGCCCGAGCCAAGAGAGTTGAGAAATTGGGAAGAGGGTTCTGTGATAACTGAGCTTCGATGAAGCTTGAGAAGCCTGAACCTAAGCCATGGAGAAATAAATGGGATTTGTCAGATTCATCGATCGGCCAGCCGATAGCAGCAAGTTGATCAGAAATAGTTTTGAAGTGGCGTCCATATTCAGCCATTGTTTGAGAGCCTCGTTTGATAGTGAAGAGTTCGTATTTAAGACTTAATTCACGCACTTTGGAGCCGTGATTGTAAGCACGAGAGAGCGCCTGTCATACAGCCTGAGAAGTTTTATATCCGATAACAACGGACATGGATTCTTCGGTGAGCGTCGATACGAGAAAGAGCCTCAGTAACTGATCGCAAGAATACCTTTGTATATTCTGGATTTGGTGTCTTAGTGCCGGCAGCAGTGGTGATCTCGGTTGGATGGGGAGGAGAAGACCCATCAAGAAGTGACATAAAATTCTGACTCGTGAGAAGAGGCTCAATCTGAGCGTGCCACAACAAATAATTGGTAGAGGAGAGTTTGATATTAACCATGTGAATCATTGTGGAGAGAGGAAGGGTGGGAGTTTCAGGATCAGCCATGGAAAACGGCGAATAAGATAAACACCTATGAACGGCGACTCCTATGAACAAAGGCGGCGGCGATGAAAAAAATAGGGTTTCAAGCCAATTAGGCTGATACCATATAAGGAAAAGATAATTCCCTTAATGAATAAATGAGATTACAACGGAGAATAATATATAGTTACAAGAACAGCGTAAACTACGGAAAGTAAATAACAACCATATATAAAAGATATACATCAATCACTAACAATATCACTAATAATAATAATAATAATAATAATAATAATAATAATAATAAATAATTAAATAATAATAATAATAATAATAATAATAATAATAATAATAATAATTATTATTATTAATAGCGTTTTCTTACAAAATTGGTTTGACAAAAACTTGTGTCAGCCGGAGGCACCGTGCGGCCGGGCCCAAAATGTCAATCTTTATACAGAAAAGTGCCAATTTATATGAATAAAAGTGCCAATCTTTAACATAATTATTTTACGAATAAAATGACAATTTTTAAAAGTGTCAATCTTTATACAGAAAAGTGTCAATCTATATGAATAAAAGTGCCATTGTTTTAGCCCGGCCGCACGGTGCCTCCGGCTGACCCAAGTGTGTCCCAATTGGTTTTGCCTAATATAATCCTATTATATATCCATGCTAAGGGACAATAATAATTATTTTAATAGTTAAATCATTTTCAAGTTGCTAATGTGTACGTACGTAATAATTAATTTTGTCGCATATGTTGTGATGCAACAAGCTTGTTTATGTTCCTTGGATAAATTGTACAACACATTTATTGAGTTTGAATACGTACATCCACGTATATATTGGACTCGGAATGAAAAACTAAACCATATATATCACTAACATATATAGTGATCGACATGTATATATATAGGAATAGAGATGTTAACCAATTCTGTCATGAGAATTAATGACGATCAATGCATGAACGAGGGGGCTTCAACACTAATGAAGTGAGTCGACGAGCAATGCATGAATGATGGGCTTCAACACTTTCTCAGGATGAGTATATCCATCTTGATTATTCTTGTAAGCAACGTCGATCAATCGAGAAAGATTCACTATCCTCTCCAAAACCTCCATCGAAACAGACTTCTCCTTAAATATTTCACCGTTCATATCCTTCCATGCATCCTCCGCCATTTTCTTGAACTCCTCCATCGCCTCCTCCTTCGACACGCCGTGATCTTTCATGTAACATTCGATTCCCGTCGCGCTCTGACCTCTTTTCTTCTCAATCTAAAGAGGAAAAAAAAAAAATCCCACATCAATGAATTTGTGGTCTTGTAACTTTTATTCATCAAGGTACCAGTGTTTTATGAATCGGACTGAACCGGCCGGTCGGTCGGACCGGTTGAATTGGAAACCAGTCATTACTTCGGTTCCTAGAGTTTCATCCAAATCTAACCAGTTCCGTCCGGTTAAATATTGGTTGGACCGGAAAACTAGGACCCAAAAGTTATGGTGGTTCAACCTCCGATTTGGTTTTTAAAATATTGGTGATATATACATACCTCATAAGTTGCGACGTCGTCGATAACTCGACCAATAATGACGTTAGCTACTTGGATGGTGGGCTTGTTGATGAGCCAATCGAAGGCCTCTTTCGTCACGGAGCTCATCCCGACAAAGGACGTGGCGCTGAGCAAGTAGTAGGTGCCGGTGACGAAGCCGTTGGCCATGTAGTCGAGGAACGGAGGCATGTAGCCTTCGATGAACCATTTCGCCTCAATGTTGTAGCTTCTCACAATCTCTTGCATCTATCATTAATTATATGCATACGTTAATTTTTCTTAATTAATTTCATAATATATATGGGAAAAAAAAGTCTGGATCCGCCCCTGTATATACTTACTGTGGCTTTTGCATAATCAACTGCAACTGATCTTCCTTGTGGCCTTAATTCCTCCTCATACTCATCGTAGAGTTGGAGAAGAGCTCTGAAGATTATCTTCATGTACTCTGGTAATTTGTTGATTTCCTTCATTTCCCATCTGATTAATATATATGGAAATACTCACAAATTAAATAAATAAATAAATGAACTATATATATAAATATGGTATATATAAAAATAGTGTGTGTGAGTATTGTGTTTGCCTGATAAAATAAAATAAAAATAAAAATGGAGGAGTAGATTGAAATGTTGAATTAATTACCTTTGCACAGCATCTGTGAAAATTTGAAGCTCATCAACCGTACCATAAGAATCGTAGGTATCATCAATCACTGAAATCATAGAAATAGTTTTGGCCAACATTACTCGAGCTCGAGAGTATTGAGGCTCGAAGTAAACTCCCAATGCCCAGAAATAGCATTCCACCATTCTATCTCTTGCATAAGTGAGCTTCGAAACCAGATCCATCTCCTTCCACCACCTGCCACCAACCATCGATCATATCAACGAAAGATTTCATATATAACAGACCTACATGTACTGCACCCGCCTCTCAAATGTCAGTGGTAGGTGCAGTATATGTAGAAAACTCTCACATAATAAATATTATTATTATTATGTAAGAGGCTGGTTACTAGCTAGGGTAAACTACGCACCTCATCAATTCGCGGAGTTCTTCTTTGTGCAAAGCCTGGACCATATTGAAGTCCAGTTTAGCCAGCCTCAACAACGACTCGTTCTTCGACTCCTGCTCTTGGTATACTAACACGTAGCTTCGCGCCTCGACTCTCGGGAGGCCGCGGTGGAGGCATTGCTCGAGGGCATGCTCTACTTGCTCCTTCATCGGAGAGCTCAGAAACGGAGCAATCGACTCGAGACGAGCCGTGGCGAAGGCGAAGGCCTCGTCGAGAACTTGTTCGCCGTGCGTTCTTAAATGCGCAGCTTCGTATAGGCTCAACATTCCCTCAACATCGTCGTCCTTCACGCCATCATCGAACCTCCCACCAACTTGTGATCTGAATTTCTCGAAAATACCTATATATATATATTCATAATATTAATATTTAAATAGTCCTTCATGCACATAATGTTTACGTAGAAAGTAATTAATCTAATACTATACGACCGATCGAGCTGAGGGAGAAATTTCCTTTACCGGAAGAAATGTTGTAGCCGTGTTGCCTAAGCAGCCTGAAATACAGAGCAACGGTTTGCAGGTTGTTGTCGTCGTCTTCGTTTCCTGGATAGGCATTAGTGTACAGAAACCGAATCTGCTCGTCGATTTCCTTCTCGAAGTGGTACGAAACCCCGAGGCGCTCGACGGTGTCGATGAGCTTCAGCTTCTCGGCCACAGTCTCATCCTTTGCGACGAGCATTCTTGCTACTTCCTCTTTCAGTGCTTCGATTTCTTCCTCGTGATTGTGGACAACGTTGATGGAAGATGAAGTGAAGAGATCGCCCCATAGGCTTGGGGAGAAGTTGGCAGAGGGGCGCACGTTATTAGCAGAGGAAGCCATTGATGTATGTAAGTGTAAAGCTTAGTTAGATTTTGTGATATACTGTATTGTTGAATGAATGAAAATTGTTGGAGGGGTTGATAGCTTTTTATAGTTATGCGGAGCGTGTCGGGAAATGGGAAATATTAATTTTATATAATATTGGGTCACGTTGTTTGAGTGGAATGAAATGCGTTTTACTGTAATTTCCTTCTTCTTATAGTTATTTAATAATTAGTCAGAAATGGGTGGCTTCCAAAGAATATTTTACTCATACTGCGATGCACATGCCTGCCACTACGAATTATTGTGCACTTTGTATGGATAGTGTGTGTGTGTGTGAGAGAGCAATCTAACATGTGCTAAATGTCATTGTGAATCATAAATTCATATATAGAATTAGTGCGAGAATCTTAATAGACGATCCAATTCCAATTCCAATATGCAGTGCTAGCTTAAAGGTTCACGTCTATTATCCATTATTACTATTATAACAGCTCAAATTTTTACAAAATTAATTTTGCCTAATATATCCTATTATATAACCGTTCGAAATGGCAATAATTTAATTTAATATTATATTTATCTAAAAATTGTAGTGCTATCATAACTCTCTTAGATATTAAAACAACTGCGATTTTGTAATTAATTAATAAACTAAAATAATCTCTCAAAAAGAAAAATATGAAAAATATGGGATATCTTTGTCCTACCTTTATGTTCCTACCTTCATAAAGTAAAAGAAATATGAATTCATGTGCAACGCACGTGATCTCTGCTAATATTTTAATTTTATATAAAAATAGTTTTGTGTTACAAATAGAAATGCTCTCTTACCCACCGTGGGCACACTTAATATGCCATGGCTGACATGACATTGCCACGTCAATAATATTTATACTTAGGATTTAATTTTTTTTTGTAGGGTTTAGTTTTTTTTTTAGGGTTTATTTTTATAAAGAATATTAATTATGATTTTCCTTAAATATTTTACCGACATGTCATCCGTGGCAAGTGGTATCCCCTGTACCAACTATGGTGTTACAATTGTATACCAAATATTAATTTTTATTAGTTTTATAATGTTTTTTATAAAAATAAAAATTACTATATAATAATAAATCATACTCCTTCCGGTCTTTTCAAATTAGTATATATTTTTTTTCAGTATTTGTGGTGTATCCTGTAAAAGAAAAAAATCTTTAAAAAGTTATTTTAAAACTCATCATCAAGACGCTCAAAAACGCTTGCCACAAATACTGAAAAAAAGTATAACAACTTGAAAAGACCGGAGGGGTACAACATATTTGATCGGAATATTGATTAGTAAAAGTATGCATTATCATGATTATTGATTAGTAAATCTAAGTTTTGGACTAGTTTTATTAAACAGTAATATTGATAACTAAAATTATGCATTTTCTGCTAAAAATGAGAACTTTCTTCAAATTTTAATTGATAAGTAATTAACTTACGTTACCTATTAAGATCAAGGAGATGACAAAACTAATGTCAATATGGATCCCAATCCTACGTGGCATTATTATGAATTTACGTGATTATTTTCTTAAATTCTCGTGGTTTTGGCATTAATTAGTTAATTTGAACTATCCCACATCAATATGTATGCCATTTAATCTGTAGAGAATACTTATAAAAGGAAATATCACATTCAATTTCTTTTTTATTCTTTTCTAATTTTATTTAAAGGATGCAAATTTAGATTTGATTTTCTATTAGTCTATTTTTATAAAAATAATATATAAATAACCAAATTCTAAGAAGCAAAAAGCATAGTAAAATTATTACACATATATATTTTTGATGAAAAAATATATTTTTCATAATTATAAAAAAAATTTACTCAATTTTTTTATTAAAATATTAATTCGACAAATTATTCCATTTAAGCTTGTGATGGGTACAATCAATAATTATACCCTTTCAACTAAAATCAATAAGAGTGATCATTATAATCTTTGTATCATTCAATATATATACACATACGCGTAGTTTTGACTTTATAACCCATTAATTTTAGTTTAGGTGATAAAAGGAAACTTATTTAGCCACTTTTATTTGTTATGCCCAAAATACCACCTTTTTTATTTTATTTATTTTATTTTTTATATATATCCTTTACTTTTTTTTTTTTTTTTTTTTTTTTTTTTTTTCACTTTCTACGTTTATTTTTATTCTTTTTCGTTATTTTTTTCTTTTCTTATTCTGCCTAATATTTTTTTTTTGTTTCTCTCGTTCTTTTCATACTGCTACATACGCAGTCACGCATTTACAAACGATATATTCCACTAATCAATTTAATCATGAGAAAAGTAACAAAGAAGAATGATTCACACTACAACAGTTGTTCCATATAGGAGTGCCGGAATCAATCGGTTCTTTAATTGATTTGAAAGAGATAAAAGTTGCAAGTAGGGAGTGAACTGGGTTGCATTTTTAAAAAAAAATTCCCTGTTTTTCCTTTCTAATTCTATATATTTTCCTTTGTTTCTTTTCATTCTCTGTTCAGGGTGACGGATAGCCGGAGATGGGGGTTGAATTAATTTACTCAATTTAGGGATGGTGGAGGTGAAAATAATACTATTGCAGCTGTTTACCGACGGTGGCGGGCGCAACTTCTTTCCTTATGTATTCATGCATGAAAGTTAAAACACAATTTAACACCCAAACTCCCTCAGTGTTTGTTTTATTTATTCTTCTCCCTTCTTTTTCCCATGATAATTTTTCATCAAAGAAAATGTAATCAGTAAATAGATAAAAGGAAAAATA
>CM038114.1:41787104-41848236 GCA_001642375.2 Mentha longifolia
TTTTTTGTTTTGTTTGGTAGGTAACTTGCTTATGGGGTCCTTTGAGGATTTGAAGCTTGATTGCCGAATTGTGTCGTCATTAGTGAAGTTTTCTCATCCCTTTCTCTTTACTTTTATTGCAATGAGGACATTGCATGCATTTAAGTGTGGGGGGGGAAATGTAGAAATTTTGTGTTAGGATTTATTTGTGATTTGTTTGCTTAATCCTTTTGTGAGTCTTTCAACATCTATGTGGATTGGTCAAGCATGAGTTTTGTTGTGATGATGAGGCTAATGATGATTGCTTGTTTTAATTGAAAACTTACTTGTGAGCATGCTAGGACTTGATAGATTTGATTGGTAAATGTAGACTTTAGCCTCCACAAACATGAATCACTTTTTTACCCTATGTTGTGAGATTTTGAGCCTTGACTAAATGCATGATGATAGTCAAATTCCTTTCTTGTGTGTGAATGTTCAAGCATGCATAATTGTCTCTAGAACTTGCCTTGGTTTCTCCCTCGAGATTGCATCGTGTGCTTAAAAATGAAGAAATGATTCTAGGCCATCTTTCATAGCCTTTTCTTTCCCTTTTACCTTGTCCAAATTTGAAACACTAAAATCCTAGTTAGCCCCTTTGAGCCTTGAAGATCTATTACTTAGATCTAATTTCTTTGGAAAGCCTTGGGTAAGGAATTAACGTTGGGATTGAGTTTTGGTTTGGATTGGGAGTGTGTTGTTGGAAAAATCTTTTGAAAAAGAGAAGAAAAGGATTAGGAAATTGGATTGAGAAGTTAGAACCTCCTACTCATATAAGCTCTATATATATGTAAAAAAAAAGGAAAAAAAAGAGAGAGAATTTAAAAATAAAAAATAAAAAAAAATGAATGAATAAGAGCATAAATGAGTAGGAAGTAACATAGAGTTTTTGAAAGAAGATTGGTGATGAATTTGAAGTTTTTGTCATGGTTTGAAGTAGTGTGGGGGGATCAAGAGTTGTTGAAAAGAAAGAAAGTTGAGTGAATTGACCTTTGGGATTAACTCACTTTAGCCAAAAATTCCTCACCTACCAAAGAGCCTACATTATAACCAATAATAAGTCCTTTTTGATCTTTGTTTTGAGCACACACTTAAGCAATGGAGAGGGGAGACGATTTGCAAGCTTATGGTAGGCGTTGTGTTTGTATTGAATTGAGTGATTTGTTTTTCCTACCTATACACTTGAGAGATGAGGGTTCACTCATATAATTTCCATGTTGTGAGGATTCTTGTTCAAAGAGGCTAAATGTTGAAGTTTGCTATGAAAAGTTTGTTGGGAAGTTGCTTGTATCACTTGTATGCTTTGTAGAAAATACTGAAGCCTAATGTATTGTCATTTCATAATTCATCGCTTGATATCATATCTTGAGTATAGTTTGCTTGAGGACAAGCAAAGGATTAAGTGTGGGGGATTTGTTTAGTATGTTTTTGTGTGAATTTTCTAGTATTTTGAGAGTCGTTTTTAGTTTCTTTTGGTTCGTCTTTCTTGTTATTTTCTTGTGTTTTAGGTGAAGTTGGGGTCGAGAGGAGAATGGTTCGAAAGATTAAAGAAGAGGGCATGTTTTGGATGTTTTGAAATGAAACGGTGAATGTCAAGTGAAGAAGGATAAAAGGAATCGAAGCTTGTTGAAGAAAAGGAGAAACGAGAAGAGAAGAAGAAGAAAATAAGTGAAGAAGGCCGAAGAGGCAGGCCAGCGGGCCGCTGGGCTTCAGCGGGCCGCTGGGCCTGCCAATTAAGAAAAATCGCGAGAGGATTGCCCAGCGGGCCGCTGGGCCGGGCCGATTCTTAATGTTATTTTCCTTATTTGATTAGGTTTTTGAAGACCTATATATGTAAACTCTTATGAACGAGGGGACTTTTGATTCCTTAGATTTTTAGCTTTCTAAAAACCCTAGTTTAGTTTAGAGCATTGCTTGGGAAGATTGGGAATCCGGATTCAAGTTCTTGCAAGTTTAATTCAAGTTTTCATTTTTCCTTTAGTTCCTCGTTCTTCGTTCGTTTAAATTCTCGTAAGCTTAGTTAAAATTCTTAGATTAAATTTTAAGTGCTTTTCATGTTCTCTTGTTTTTATTTTTCTAAGATTCAAACTTTGTTTAGTTTTTTCTAGATTTAATTTAATAAGCATGTTTAGGTTTCTTTGCACTAGTGTAGATTTATTTGCTTTCTTTATTGCTTTCTTTTCAATTCATGCCTAGGTAGATTTATTGCTTTTACATAGTTTTTAATCTCAAGGTTTAAGATTAATTGCTTTTAATTGCTTTCTTTCATTTTAAAGCCTAGGACTTAATTCAAATCCAAAACCCCCCTGTTTTTTACTTGCTTTCTTAGGGTAGATAATCGCACAATTGGTTTCCCTGTTAAGCTTTCCTTGAGATTCGACTTAGGGTTCATCTTACTGGTACTACGATAGACCTAGTCCTATTGCTAGCACTATTTTGGGTGAAACATCTACCATACGAATTTCCTGTACATACCGTTGATGCATATGCAGGAGGAGGTGTTGGAGAAGGCAAAGAGAACGAAAGAAGAAGCAACACGGGGAGCGTGGGCATTGGTATCCGAGGCAGCTTCCACGGTTAAAGAACCAAAAGAAGAGTCTAAGGCACTAGTATTCGAGACTGCTTCCACTGTTGAAGAAGCAACGGTTAAAAAAGCAACAGAAGAGGCTCAAGCACTAGTATCCGAGGCCGTTTCCACGGTTAAAGAAGCAACACAAGAGGCCATATCCGAGGCCGCCTCTACAGCTGAACAAGCTACAGAAGGGCTAGTCACCGAGGCCACTTCTACGCTTGAACAAGCAGCGCACAATGCAGAGGGCCTAACACAAGCAACGGGGAAAGCGGAGGAGCTCGTATCCCACGCTGCTTCGAAGGCGACTGATGTTTCCAAGACTATAATCTCATAATCATCATCATCCTCACTGTTGAACCCTTCAAAGGATGGCTCTTTCTTGGGATTTTCAATAAGGACTAATTCTCAGATTCTACTGCATTGTTGACTTTAGAGGCGTGTTTGCTATTCAATAATAAATGTGCTGCAGTTTGTTTTTAAGGAGATTCAATCCCACGGTGGAGTGGAGAAGAATTCGGTGCAGCCATATAGATTAGATCTTTACCGTACATTTTAGAGTTAATTGAGGGTGGTTATCTTGCCATGTATTATTTCTTTTCTACGCAAATTAGAGTGAGTGAGCTAGCTCATATAAATAGCTGAGACTGTGATGTAATTTGAGGATTTTGACTGAATTTTACTACAATTTACAGCTTAATGTTTTATCCAAAATATGAAATTCCTCTTCGATTCATACTTTCTTCATGGTATCTAGAGCCTAGGTCATCGATTCAGCTCGGAATTTTATACTCAATCACAGTTGAAGATTTATTGTTTTCAGTTTGCGATAATGAGTAGGGGAAGAGGAGGTCGCCACACACAGTGGCGAGATCTATTGCACGATGAGAAGGTGAGTGGATCTGGAGTTCAGAATTCGCAAGATGGAAAATTCAAGGATCTCAACTTTGAGATTGAAGATGAGGATCAGAATTCAGAATTTGTCAATGATTTTGTTGTAGTGAAGCTGCAACCGAAACAAATTGAAGAAATTATGTACTTACACCCCTCTGACTATCCTGGTATGGTGTTGGTATCGGCACCGCTGACGGCGATGAACTTCCTTAACTGGAGTCGTTCGATACGCAGAGCTCTCAGTGCTAAGAGCAAGCTTGAATTGCTCGATGATACGTTACCTAAGCCAACACCTGCTCTGATTATTATAAACAATGGATGAAAACAGATTATATGATTTCATGTTGGATTATTGCATTCTCGCATATATATTGATAGTACTAGGAAACTTTGGATTGCTTTAACTAAGAGGTTTGGGCGTTGTTATGGTCCGAAGATTTATAAATTGCAACGAGAATTTTTGGTTATACACAAGGAAATCAAACGATAGTAGAGTATTTCAACAACTTGTCAGCTCTATGGGATGAGTTGAACATGTTGCTGCCTCCACTTGAATGTAGTTGTATTGATAGGCGAAAGGCAGAGAAAAGAGAGGAGTAACAAAGGATGATCAAATTTTTGCATGGCCTGAAAAATGTTTATGATAGAGCAAGGAGTCAGATACTATTATTAGATCCCTTACATGATGTAGATAGAGCATATTCTATGATCATACAGGTGGAAGATGAGATGGCTTTGAACAATGATATAAGTGAGGGGCATAATTTGATAGCAATAAACATAGGAGAGGATGCAGTTTACCGGAACCAGGTAATGGCAGTTGGTGGAAGGCCAAATATGTACAAAAGGAGGTTGACAAAGGAAGAGAAGAAAAGGCTGAAGTGCAGGCATTGTCATGAAATAGGTCATGAAATGGATGAGTGTTTCAAACTCCATGGAGTGCCTTACTGGTATAAACGATATAAAGAGAATAAGGAGAAATATCAGGCTAACTTTGCTGATAATATGGAGGATTCTGCATTATGTTTTTAGCATATTTCGAAGCATGGAAAGGGACAAATGGATTATAGATTCTGGTGCTAGCATACATGTCTGTGGGAATGTGGATCTGGTGCTAGCATACATGTCTGTGGGAATGTAGATTTGCTGATATCTACATATTCTCTTGAAGAGCCGGTTAGGATACATCTACCTAATGGTTCTTCAAGAGTAGCTTCATATCTAGGGAAAGCACAGATAAATAAAGATTTGATCTTACATGAAGTGTTATATGTCCCAGAATTCACACATAATTTGATTTCTATAGCTCAATTAAGCAAGGAGTCAAAGGTGAAATGTTCATTCAACAGCAGCTATTGTGTTTTCACAAGGAAGGGACTGAGGAAGTTTTGGTAGTTGGGAAGATGAAGGTAATCTCTATGTTTTGGAAACAATTACAAAATTATGTAATCTTTTTCAAATCTCTGATATGACACTGCATGATTGGCACAACTTCTTGGGCCATCCTTCAGTCTCAACTATGCATCATATAAAGACACTCTTGGGTATGTATAGCAGAGAAGAGTTAACATCACTTCGGCATTGTGATATTTGTTTGAGGGCCAAACAAACAAGGAATCCATTTCCACAGTTGCCAAGGAGGTCAGATACTTTGTTTGAAATGGTGCATGCAGATGTGAGGGGACCTTATGGAGAGGATAATATTAATAACTGTAAATTTGTGCTCACCTTTGTTGAGGATCATAGTAGAGCAATTTGGACATATTTGCTCAATTCCAAAGATCAAGTGGCTTTAGTACTGCATGCTTTTGTCAGAATGGTAGTTCATTTTGAGAAACGTATTAAGTTCTTCAGATTTAATAATAGGACAGAGTTTGTTAATGGTAAAGAAGCTGAGTTATTCTGGGATCATGGAATCCTTCATCAAAGGTCTTGTGTCTATTTACCTCAACAAATGGAATAGTGGAGCGCAAGCACAAGACTATTTTGGAATCAGCTAGAGCACTAATGCACCAGAGTCACTTGCCTTTGAAATTCTGGCCATTTTCTATCCTTACTGCAACCTGGCTCCTCAATAGAATACCAAGCAGGGTTTTGCAGTGGAAAACACCATATTCAGTGTTGTTCAAACAAGAACTAGATTACACAGACCTCAAACCCTTTGGATTCCTGGTTTATGCTGTGAACTTGACTCCACACAGAAGTAAGTTTGACTTTAGAAATTTTAAGTGTGTGTTCTTGGGGTATAGTACTTCACATAAGGGCTATTTACTTTATGATTTGGAGAATAACAAATTGTTAACATCAAGGGATGTTCATTTTGTTCCAAATGTTTTTCCCTTCAAAGAGAGTTCTTCACCTGTGATTCCTGATCTCATACTCCCTCTTGTGAATCCAAATGCAACAGTTAAGCCACATGTTGACACAGACAAGGTGGAGATAGAGATTATTGATGGTAATTCACACATGGGAGACTTGGATCCAGTAGTTGAGTCAGAACCGATTGGTGAAATTGATCATATTTTCCCAGGTTCTGCTGTTGAATTAAGGAGGAGCACCGGAATCACTAAACCACCAGTTTAGATGCAAGATTATGTTGGAAACATTAAACATACTTCTGTGATCATTCAAGAAGGTAATGATCATCCCAGTTATCCATATTCAGCATCCCCGGTGCTTACACAGACTTATGTTGCTTATCTCTGCATTACTTCAGTGACTGAGCCTCATTCCTATAAAGAGGCTTGTCAAATCCCAGGATGGATAGAAGCCATGGAACAGGAATTAGCAGTTTTGGAGACAAATCAGACTCGGGAACTCACTACTTTACCACCTGGGAAGAAACTACTTTACCATCTGGGAAGAAACCTGTAGGGTGCAAGTGAGTTTATAAAGTGAAGTTTAAGGCAGATGGGCAATTGGATAAGTGAAACGCACGGCTGGTAGCTAAGGGATATTACCAACAATTTGGTTTGGATTATACTAAGTCTTCTCCCCGGTTTCTAAGCATGTTACTGTCAGGTTGCTGATTACTATTGCTACTATTAATTCTTGGCCTTTGCATCAAATTGATGTCAACAATGCATACCTTCATGGCTTCTTTTTGTACAGTCCACGAGTGATCATTGCCTGTTTACTAGAGGTTCTGGGGCTGATTTCATCTGTCTGCTGGTATATGTTGATGATGTGTTGGTTACCAGCCCTTCTCAACACCTCATTGATGCTCTTAAACAGTTCTTGCATAGTGCATTCACCATTAAAGATTTGGGTCCAGCTCGTTTCTTTTTAAGGATATAGATAGCTCGCATTGAGGCTGGTACTATCCTTTGTCAAAGGAAATACATTCTTGATATTCTGAGAAATGCAGGTCTCTTGAATTGCAAACCAGTCTCTACTCATTTGCCTTCTGGTTTGATTCTTACTCAAGGTTCTGATGCGGTGCTTTCTGAACTGGAGGCTTACCATCGCTTAGTTGGGCAGCTTCTCTAACTCTATCTCACACGGCCAGATCTTTCTCATGCCACGCAGCAGCTTAGTCAATTCATGGCTCGACCTACTCACACGCACTGGAATGTTGCTATGCATGTTCTTAAGTGCTTGACGGGGTGTCCTTCTTATGGGATCTTCATTTCTTCCCAATCTGATCTTCGTGTTTCTGCTTACAGTGATGCCGACTGGGGTGGGTGTACTGATACACGATACTCTCTTACTGGATTTTGTATATTTCTTGGTGACACACTGCTTTCTGCAAGAAGCAACAGATTGTTTCGAACTCTTCAAAACTGAAGCCAAATATCATGCATTGAGCATCACATCCAAGGAGCTCGTCTGGATTGTTGCTTTGCTTAAGGAGTTTGGAGTCAATGTACTCTTCAATTTCCTCTCTATTGTGACAATCAGGCAGCAGTCCATATCACTAAGAATCAAGTTTTCCATGAATGCACGAAGTACTTGGATATTGATTGCCATTTTGTGCGTGAGCATTTTCGTGTTGATTTTCTTCTTCCGTCTGGTATTTCTTCAGCCCAGCAGTTAGCAGATTTGTTTACTAAATCTCTTCCTCGTTCTCGTTTTCATTGTTTGTTGTCCAAGATGGCATTGATGGATCTTCACAATACACATCTTGCGGATTTTTACCGTACATTTTAGAGTTAATCGAGGGTGGTTAGGTTTGACCGACTGCGAAAACGTACGAGTTTTCTTTACTTTTTTTTTTTAATTTTTTGTTAAAAGAAGGTGATTATCTTTTGTATCTATTATGTGACCGTATAGTAGAACATGGATATATGCTATAATGCTAATGTTGATTGACCTTCTAAACAACAGCCTCTTTTAGGAGTAAGCACTCGATAAGTATTTTTATATTTTGTTTCTGAACTCTAATAACCTAGCAACATTGTAAACTCAAATATGTCAATTATGAGATGTATTGTTTAACTTTAATTTGTTTTTTTTTTGTAACATGAAAGCATCTTAAGATTTGGTGGTGTATATATCGAGAATCTAACTCTCCACTTCTCTCTCGTGCTCCTAGATACTATGAGCTAACAACTGTGCCAGTTTAAAAACGTTAAAATTATATTTTAATTTATAAGTTTTACAATTTTTCATTACAATTAATTCACAAATTCAATATATTTTATTGGCAAAAAATAAAATACCCAAAAACACATTATAATATCAAATTTTGCTTTAGAATATAAAAAACACAAATTTTACTCATATTCTGGTTTTGGTGGACAATAATACTCTTACTTTTGAGCATATTGTCACTCTCTCCCCTTCCCTCTCTCCCAGCCCAGTTCAGCCTAGTTCAGCCCGATCCGACCCGGTCAGCAACCCGAACCGGCCCGACCCGACCGACCCTGTCAACCCGGCCCGACCCGAAAAATTTAATCCAGTTTTTTTTTTTTTCCGAAATGTGCAATTACGCAGTACGTTTATGATCATTTAGTACTGTTTACCCGGTAAGTGGTAAACGAATAATGTCTATTTGTAACTGCATTACGCAGTACGTTTATGTTCTTTTAGTACTGTTTACCGGTAAGTGGCAAGTGACAAGTGGTAAATGGATAATATCAAATTGTAACTGATTACGCAATACGTTTATGTTCTTTTAGTACTATTTACCAGGCGGGTCAGGCCGAGGCAGAGCGGGTCGGGCCGGGCCGAGTCGACTGGGTCAGGCCGGACTGGACTAGGCTGCTACTTTACCAACCCTAGGGGAGAGGGAAGGGCATTTTTGTCCTACAAAGCAAAAATTGGGTATTTTTGTGTAAATTATATTCCAAAGCTAAAATTGATTTTATAAAGTCAAATTTAGCAAAAAGGTATATTGTATCTATATCTTATCTATATTCAAGTCAAAATAAAAAAGAAATATATAAATTTAATTATTGTTACTCCTCTTGTCCTCCATTTACTGACACTCTTACTATATTGAGACGTCCTCCATTTACTAAACATTTCCATTTTGGGTCGTAGACCCCACAATCACTTTAACACTCTACTTTTTAACACTTTAACACTTTAATACTATTAAAAAATTAGAATGTACCCACAATTATTCCACTTTAAGTTTAACACATTAATTTATTACTATATCTTCGAAATGCAAAAAAACTTGTGCTAGAATTTTAGTTCACTAAATGGAGGACGGAGGAAGTATTATTATTTTAATAGTTAAATCATTTTCAAATTGCTAATGTGTACATAATAAATAAGGAAAATAGGCAAAAATAGTCACTTTGATATAGTAAAGATAAATAATAGTCACTTGGATAAAAAAGATAAAAAATAGTCACTCTTACCATAATACTTCCGCTCTTGCCTAATTCACGAATTTAAATTCGTAAATTGCTCTAATAATATAAAATAATTCACGAATTTTACAAACTCAATTTGTGAATTACTCACAAAAAATGCTTGAATTCACGAATTCACCTAAATTCGTGAATTCACTCAAAAAATGCTTAAATTCACGAATTCAATTTCGTGAATTAGTAAAAAAAATAAGCAATTCACGAAATTCATTAGTGGCTATTTTTTTATCTTTTTTTATCAAAGTGGCTATTTTTTATCTTTTGGCTATTATTTATTTTTACTATCACAAAGTGGCTATTTTACTAGTTGCCCCTAATAAATAATTTAGTCACATATCTTGTAGTGCAACAAGCTTGTTAATTCATATCTTGCTTAAATAAATTGTGAGACACATTTATTGAGTTTGAATACAAAATGCACAACTCAAAAAAAACTAAACTATATATCACTAACATATATAGTGATCGACATGTATATAGGAATTGAGTCATGTGTAAGGTCGACGAGCAATGCATGAATGAGGGCTCCAACACTAATGAAGTGAGTCAACAAGCAATGCATGAACGAGGGGCTCCAACACTAATGAAGTGAGTCAACAAGCAATGCATGAACGAGGGGCTCCAACACTAATGAAGTGAGTCGACGAGCAATGCATGAACAATGGGCTTCAACACTTTCTCGGGATGAGTATATCCATCTTGATTATTCTTGTAAGCAACGTCGATCAATCGAGAAAGATTCACTATCCTCTTCATAACCTCCATCGAAACCGACTTCTCCTTAAATATTTCACCGTTCATATCCTTCCATGCATCCTCTGCCATTTTCTTGAACTCCTCCATCGCCTCCTCCTTCGACACGCCGTGATCTTTCATGTAGCATTCGATCCCTGTCGCGCTCTGCTCTCTTTCCTTCTCAATCTGAAGAATTAAAAAAAAAAAAAAAAATTACATCAACATATGATCGATATGTGGTCATGTAACTTTTTATTAGTCAAGGTACCAATGTTTTAAGAACTAGACCAAACCAACCGATCGAACTGGTTGAGTTGGAAACCGGTCATTGTTTCGGTTCCCCTGGTTTCATCAAGTTATAACCGGTTCCGCCCGGTTCAAGAGTGGCTGAACCGGAAAATATATTAATATTTGGTGATTCAACCTTCGGTTCGATTTTTGAAATATATATACATACCTCATAAGTTGCGACGTCGTCGATAACTCGACAAATGATGACGTTAGCTACTTGGATGGTGGGCTTGTTGATGAGCCAATCGAACGCCTCTTTCGTCACGGAGCTCATCCCGACGAAGGACGTGGCGCCGAGCAAATAGTAGGTGCCGGTGATGAAGCCGTTGGCCATGTAGTCGAGGAACGGAGGCGTGTAGCCTTCGATGAACCATTTCGCCTCAATGTTGTAGCTTCTCACGATCTCTTGCATCTACATATCATTAATTATATAGTACATACGTTAATTTTTCTTAATTAATTTCATAATATGGAAAATAAAAATAAAAATAGAAATGTTTATTTTAATTGGAGAATAGAATTAGTTCATATATACGTACTGTGGCTTTTGCATAATCAACTGCAAATGATCTTCCTTGTGGCCTTAATTCCTCCTCATACTCATCGTAGAGTTGGAGAAGAGCTCTGAAGATTATCTTCATGTACTCTGGTAATTTGTTTATTTCTTTCATTTCCCATCTGATGATTATATAAGGAAATTAATACACACAAATTAATTAAATAAATGAACTATATATAGTAGATTGAAATGTTGAATTAATTACCTTTGCACAGCATCTGAAAAAATTTGAAGCTCATCAACCGTACCATAAGAATCGTAGGTGTCATCAATCACTGAAATCATAGCAATAGTTTTGGCCAACATTACTCGAGCTCGAGAGTATTGAGGCTCGAAGTAAACTCCCAATGCCCAGAAATAGCATTCCACCATTCTATCTCTTGCATAAGCGAGCTTCGAAACCAGATCCATCTCCTTCCACCACCTGCCATTATTGAAGAATGATGAATTTCTCTAGAATATCCCAAACAATTTCATAAGTATCTAGAATAGATTATTAAATGTAGAATCTAGATAATTCTCTTAGATATTTTTAGTAGATAATTCTAGATTCTTAGATTTAATAATGAGGAACTAGAATGATCCATCATCCCCTATAAATAGAGGTGTTAGGATCCATTTGTAAACCAATTCAAAATCTAAGCATTCTAGCAATACAATCTACATCTTTTTGGTGAGAAGTGCTCCCCTCTAAATTCCTTCTACATTCCACACACTACACTCCCTAAAATACTAAGTTTCCTTCTACACCACTTCACTACCATTACTCTCTACATCCTAAATACCTATAAATACTTTCCATTTTTTAACAAGTGGCATCAGAGCCTGTTCGATCATTAACGGGCGTTATGGCGTCAACAAACTTCTCGGTATCAACTCCAATATTCAATGGAGAAAACTACGACTATTGGAGTGTTCGTATGAAGACTTGCCTAGAGTCTTATGATCTCTGGGATGTTGTTGAAGAAGGCGTCACCATGCCGGAAGGAGAAACTGACAAGACATCATCTCCTGAGGTACGTAAGGTGTTAAAGCAACAAAATGCTAAGGCCCTTTATCTTCTTCAACAATCTGTTGTCGATACTATTCTTTCAAGAATAATTCGGGCTACTACTGCAAAAGAAGCTTGGGATATCCTTAAGGAGGAATTCCAAGGGAGTGCCAAGGTACGTACGATTAAACTACAATCTTTAAGAAGGGAGCTTGAAAATTTGAAGATGAAAGACTCCGAGACTGCAAAAGATTATTTCTCTAGAATTATGGAAATAATCAACCAAATGAAATCATTTGGAGAAAATATCTCTGATGAGAGAGTTATCCAAAAAGTCTTGATCACTCTCACGGAGAAATACGACCCAATAGTAGCCGCCATTGAAGAATCGAAGGATCTATCAACGATGTCCATCGCTGAATTGATGGGGTCTCTAGAAGCACATGAGCAAAGACTGAGTAGGCGCCATGAAAGCTCACTTGAAAGCGCTTTTCAGTCCAAGCTCAACGTCAAGAAAAATAATTCAAGAAATGGCGGGAACTTTCAAAATCACAACAAAGAAGGAAGCTCCAACAACATGGAGAGAAGAGGAAAGTTTCCACCATGCGGTACGTGCAAGAAAACAAACCACTTGGAGAAGGATTGCTTCCATCGAGGAAAGCCGCGATGCAAAAACTGCAAGAGGTTTGGGCATGAAGAAAAAGATTGCAGAAACAGGAGGAACCACCAGGCCAACTACTCTGAAAATCAACGGGAGAAGGAGTGTTTATTCTACGCTAGCCATTCTGCAACGGAAGTAAAAGAAGAAGAATGGTTCATCGACAGCGGATGCAGCAACCACATGACATCCAACGAGACTATCTTCCGTGATCTAGACACTTCTATCAAGTCAAAAGTCAAGATGGGAAATGGAGAGCTTGTGGAGACAAAAGGGAAAGGTACCATTGCCATAGAAACAAAGAAAGGTACGCGATTTATCAAAGATGTTCTCCTCGTTCCGCATCTTGCACAAAATCTATTAAGCGTTGGCCAGATGATGGAAAATGGATATGCCCTCCATTTTGAGAAAAATTCGTGTCGAATTTACGACATGAAAAATAATCAAGATATTGCAGAAGTAAAAATGGGAAATAATAGAAATTTTCCCATAGTATGGCAATATCCACAAAAGGCAATGCTAGCCCAAATGGATGATACAAGCCTATGGCATCAAAGATTCGGGCATTTCAACCTATATGCGCTGAGGCTACTTCATTATAAAAATATGATGAGAGATATGCCTCTTCTAAATGAAAAAGACGGTGTCTGCGAAGGATGTATGTCTGGGAAGCAACATCGACAACCATTTCCATCAAAGAAGACATGGCGAGCCAAGGAGATATTGGAGCTTGTCCATACCGATGTTTGCGGGCCCATGAGGACATCTTCACTAAATCAAAATAGGTATTTCATCCTCTTTATTGATGATTATTCTAGAATGACCTGGGTATATTTTCTCCGAGAGAAGTCGGAAGTCTTTGGAATCTTCAAGAGATTCAAGAACTTCGTGGAGAAACAAAGTGGTCATAAAATCAAGAAGCTAAGAAGTGATCGAGGTACCGAGTACAACTCAAAAGAGTTCGACAAGTTCTGTGAAGATGAAGGTGTTGAGCATCAACTAACTGTGGCCTACACTCCACAACAAAATGGAGTGTCAGAAAGAAAGAACCGGACGGTCATGGAGATGGCGAGATCCATGCTAGCAGAGAAAGGATTGCCAAAGAAGTTCTGGGCAGAGGCAGTCTATACATCAGTCTACCTGCTCAACCGATGTCCAACAAAGGCCGTGCTAAACAAGACGCCAATTGAAGCTTGGTCAGGACAAAAGCCTTCAGCCAAACATTTGAGGGTCTTTGGAAGTATCTGCTACATCCACATTCCCTCAGTCAAAAGACACAAATTAGAAGACAAGACAGAGAAGGGCATCTTTCTTGGCTACAGCTCCAAATCTAAGGGGTATAGAATCTACAATCTCGAGACTAAGAAACTCGTGACAAGTCGAGATGTGGAGATCGATGAACAAGCTTCCTGGAATTGGGAGAAAGAAAGTGTCGAAAGGAGAACAATAACAACGCGCCTCGAAGAAACTCCAAGACTGGAGGAACAAGATCAACAAAGTCCCATGCCGACACCAAGAGCCTCACGAGAAGAAAATACCTCAAATGATTTCGACTCCTCACCAGAATCTCCACCTCGTCGGGTAAGAACTATAGCCGACTTATATGAATCCACCGATATTTATGAAACATGCAACTTTTGTTCTTTGGAGCCATATAACTACGCGGAAGCATCCAAAGAGAAAGTTTGGATTAAAGCAATGGAGGATGAGATAAAAATGATCGAAAAAAATGATATATGGGAGTTGGTGGACCTTCCAAGTGACAAGGAAGTCATTGGAGTCAAATGGGTGTTCAAGACAAAGCTGAATCCTGATGGTTTGATCCAAAAGCACAAGGCGAGACTTGTCGCAAAGGGATATGCTCAAGTACCAGGAGTCGACTACACAGAAACGTTCGCTCCGGTTGCCCGGATGGACACAATTCGAGCACTCATAGCTCTGGCAGCTCAGATGAAATGGAAAATCTACCAACTCGACATCAAATCAGCCTTTCTCAATGGAGATCTGATAGACAAGATATATGTGGAGCAGCCAGAAGGATTCATGAAACAAGAGGGCAAAGTTCTTCGCCTCAAGAAAGCTCTCTATGGGCTCAAACAAGCGCCTCGAGCCTGGTACAGCAAGATAGATGAATACTTCACCGGTCAAGGGTTCAGGAGGAGCAAAAATGAGCCTACTTTATACATCAAATCCCAAGGTAAAAGTGACATTCTCATTGTCTCTCTCTATGTCGATGACTTAATTGTCACAGGGAGTAACACAAAACTAATCGAGGATTTCAAGAGAGACATGATGAATACCTTTGAGATGACGGACTTGGGATTAATGCACTATTTCCTCGGAATGGAGATAAGTCAAGACGAAGACGGCATCTTCCTATCACAGAGGAAGTATATCGAAGATATGTTGAAGAAGTTCAAGATGCAAGACTGCAAGCCAGTGGTTACACCTCTTGTTCCAAACGAGAAGTTGAAGAAAGAAGATGGGTCCAAACCGGCAGATGCTACCAACTACAGAAGTTTGATTGGGAGTCTACTATACTTAACGGCATCAAGGCCAAACATCAAGTATGCAACAAGCCTTCTATCCAGATTCATGGAAAGTCCGAAGGAGACTCACTATGGAGCAGCAAAGAGACTTCTTAGATACCTGCAAGGAACGCTTAACTACGGCATTTGGTACAAACCAAATTCCGACTCACAACTCATTGGATATAGCGACAGTGATTGGGCTGGATCTCAAAATGATATGAAAAGCACATCAGGCTACGCCTTCAAGCTTGGCTCGGGAATTTTCTCTTGGGGATCGAAGAAGCAAGACTCCGTTGCACTATCAACAGCAGAAGCCGAGTATGTTGCAGCAGCCGAAGCAGCATGTCAAGCTATACGGCTCAGAAGAATACTAGCAGACATGGGAGAACCGCAAGACTCAGCTACAGAGATCTACTGCGATAACAAGTCGGCCATCGCAATAGCTAAGAATCCAGTTCAACACAATCGCACCAAGCATATTGATATCAAGTATCACTTCTTGAGAGATGTTGAAGCGAAGGGACTCATTGAGATTAAGTATTGCCCAACAGAGGAGCAACTAGCGGACATCTTCACCAAGGCACTACCAAGGGACAGATTCCAATTTCTACGAAGAATGCTTGGAGTTACCGACAAATGCATCAAGGAGGAGTATTGAAGAATGATGCATTTCTCTAGAATATCCCAAACAATTCCATAAGTATCTAGAATAAATTATTAAATGTAGAATCTAGATAATTCTCTTAGATATTTTTAGTAGATAATTCTAGATTCTTAGATTTAATAATGAGGAACTAGAATGATCCATCATCACCTATAAATAGAGGTGTTAGGATCCATTTGTAAACCAATTCAAAATCTAAGCATTCTAGCAATACAATCTACATCTTTTTGGAGAGAAGTGCTCCCCTCTAAATTCCTTCTACATTCCACACACTACACTCCCTAAAATACTAAGTTTCCTTCTACACCACTTCACTACCATTACTCTCTACATCCTAAATACCTATAAATACTTTCCATTTTCTAACAGCCATCAACCATCGATCATATCTATCAACGAAAGATCCTATATATAACATACCTACATGTACTGCACTGCACCCGCCTCTCAAATATCTGTTGAAAACTACCTTCTATGGGGTTTGTCTTTCTTCACTTGGGTTTTCTTATTTTTGTTTTTTGTACAGGATTGGGCCGCAGCATACTTAGGCTGGATTGAGGGGGGAGCTGTCATGGGCTCAAAGTACTGGGCTTCATCTCGGTTGGAGTTCAAACAAGAAGCCCATTAGTAGCTTCTATCCTATATAAGAAGATCTAACCTAAAGAGGAGGTGGACTAGGTCAAAGGGAGATCATGGATTACGTGACTGCAGATTTACGTGAGAGTAACTACCAACTAAATACGGATCGTGGGAAGAGAGGGAAGCAAGAACGTGGGAAGGAGATGAGGGGAGTTGAACTATATACTCCCCAAATCTGCAGATTGAGGCTTTTTGGAGAGAAGAAGATTGAATCATAGAATAGAGAGAGTGATCCAAAAGGCTGTGTGTGAGTTGAGTAAACTAACTTTAGGGTTAGTATTTTTCATAGTTCTTTTCCTCAATTCTAGTTTGTAATTCTTTGTGAATTATAGTAAATCGTTTTGCCTTGAGGCACGCAAGATATCCTCACCATATCTTGCACAAACCAGTTCTAGGTTCGTGTTTTTCTGTTTCAATTTTTCGTTCAAAACTTTTCGCTGCGTTTGTGTTCATTGTTGCACTCGCAGTGCTGCTTACAGTGAACATCTCTGTGTGTTTCCTCACGATATCTTGCACAAATTATTTTTGTGTTCTTATTTTTCTTGATCTGTTTTTCGTTCTAAACTATTCCGCTGCGTTTGTGCTCATCAAGTATGTCGCTGTACAGAGCTCTGTGAGTACCTCTGTGTGTTTCTGACCACTTGATACCAACAATATCAGGGCATGGTGGGTGCAGTACATGTAGAAACTCTCACATAATAATAATAATAATAATAATATATTATTATCATGTGAGAGGTTGGCTACTAATATAACCTAGCTACGCACCTCATCAATTCGCGGAGTTCTTCTTTGTGCAAAGCCTGGACCATATTGAAGTCCAGTTTAGCCAGCCTCAACAACGACTCGTTCTTCGACTCCTGCTCTTGGTATACCAACACGTAGCGTCGCGCCTCGACTCTCGGGAGGCCGCGGTGGAGGGATTGCTCGAGGGCATGCTCTACTTGCTCCTTCATCGGAGAGCTCAGAAACGGAGCAATCGACTAGAGACGAGCCGTGGCGAAGGCGAAGGCCTCATCGAGAACTTGTTCGCCGTGCGTTCTTAAATGCGCAGCTTCGTATAGGCTCAACATTCCCTCAACATCGTCGTCCTTCACGCCATCATCGAACCTTACACCAACTTGTGATCTGAATTTCTCGAAAATACCTATATATATATATTCATAATATTAATATATAAATAGTCCTTCATGCACATAATGTTTACGTAGAAAGTAATTAATTTAATACTATACGACCGATCGAGCTGAGGGAGAAATTTCCTTTACCGGAAGAAATGGTGTAGCCGTGTTGCCTAAGCAGCCTGAAATACAGAGCGACGGTTTGCAGGTTGCTGTCGTCGTCTTCGTTTCCTGGATAGGCATTAGTGTACAGAAACCGAATCTGCTCGTCGATTTCCTTCTCGAAGTGGTACGAAACCCCGAGGCGCTCGACGGTGTCGATGAGCTTCAGCTTCTCTGCCACGGTCGCATCCGTTGCGACGAGCATCCTTGCTACTTCCTCTTTCAATGCTTCGATTTCTTCCTCGTGATTGCTATTGCGAACATCGTTGATGGAAGATGAAGTGAAGAGATCGCCCCATAGGCTTGGGGAGAAGTTGGCAGAGGGGCGCACGTTATTAGCAGAGGAAGCCATTGATGTATGTAAGTGTAAAGCTTAGTTAGATTTTGTGATATACTGTATTGTTGAATGAATGAAAATTGTTGGAGGGGTTGATAGCTTTTTATAGTTATGCGGAGCGTGTCGGGAAGTACACTAATTAATTTTATTTATATATATATATATATGAATTCGGTCACGTTGTTTGAATGGAATTAATTATGAATTGCAATTGCCTTTTCCCTCCTCCTCCTTCTTATTGGAATATAGTGCTAGTACGAGGTGAGTTTCGTTTTATTTTATATAAAATGAATGGGATGGGATGGGATGGGATGGGAGGCCACGCATATTTTAATTTATTTCGAACTATCAAAATATGCACACTGAATTTGGGCCTCACATACAGTCAGAAATGGCTGGCTTTTGCAAAGAATTCCACACTACTCTACTCGTGTAAACCATGCATTGTGCACTTTCTATGGAGAAAGAGAGATAGAGAAATCTAACATGTGCTAAATGTGAACCATAAATTAATACATAGAATTAGTCCGAGAATCTTAATCACCGATTCCATTATGCAGTGCTCAATGATTCACATGCTTGTAATACTAGGAGAGATTACGTGTGTGTTGTGCACGTAGATATGTTTTTTTTTATTAATTTTGAAAATTTTATTTAAAATAATATAATTTTTTGTTATATTTTACTATTATTTATATCATATTTATTATTTATTATTGTGAGTTTTATGATATATCACATAGGAAGCAATAGATTCTTGAAGAGATGAATATTCTTTGAAATTTGAGAAGATAAATAAGAGCGGAAAAGTATAATTGTAGCTGAATTAGAAGTTTATATAAATTTAATTCAATAATATAATTACGTTCAGAATTACTTTGTTACCCTTAAAATAAATTTATAATAGAGGATATATTAGGCAAAGTAAAAGTTATAAGAATTGACTCTTTTATAATAGTAATAGATTAATGAATTCAGATTTAATTATATATATCCCAAAAATAATCACAATCATATCTAATTTTGCTCACATATCACAAATTTTGTGTCACAACCATATCTCAAATATTAATTTCTATTAATTTTATATATATATTTTAATAATTTTAATTTATTATGATTTTGTTTAATTTGATAATTATTTCCTTATGATTCACTCATCCAATTATGGTTTATAATGATTTTTTTTAACATTTAATTTCAATTTTATTAGCTAAAATAGGGTTGATAGATTCAAAATTAGGGTATACGATTATTTTTAAAATTTTCAATTTTTTGCTATATTATGATTTATTATAATATAGCAATTTTTATTTTTATAAAAAACATTATAAAACTAATAATAAAAAAATGTTTGATATACGCCATAGAAATTGGGACAGACGCCGGAGCGGACCTACGTGGGGGCAAGCGCAGGCTGAAGTCCCCACGGTCGTCGTCAGAATTTCTAAGTATTAGTGTATGTTTTGTCGAAATTTTATAATGTTCAAAATTATGTTGATTTTTTTTTTTATGTAAATTAGCGCCTTCGGTGATTAAATTATGGGTCCGCCACTGGACAAAGGATCTCATCCGAATTTTGCTTATTCTTTGTTTACTTACAAGCATATAAGATTTTTGAAAATAGCGTGAAAACACTAACGAATAAGATAAAATCATAAAAAAATAATTAAAAAATGTATGATTCACGATGGCAGAGTCAAGTTTGTAGGCTCCATTGCATATTGCATTATTTGTCATCTTCTTCACCATCATATGCAGCATTTTCAACTCCGATAGATCGTTGTCGGGCTTTCGTCGTCCCACCGGCTACGCGCCCAAATCTGCCTCTGCGGCCGTCGTTTAGATTGATTAAAAGCAGTTCAAGGTTAATCAACTTGAGGTGTAACCGCAATGGTGATTCAGGTACAGCATTGCACATGATTCGTGAATTATCATTGGATGGGAGCATATATAAATTAATTTTTGAATATGCAGGAGGGAATGTATGCAAAAATGTGTTGGAAGCATTCTTCTTGGGTAAAGCTATAGGCGAAGTAGTAAACGAACGTATAGAATCCAGTGTAGGCGAGTTTCTGGGCCTCATCGCTACATTGCAAGCTCAACAACTCAAAACATATATCTCAATTTCAGGTATGTCAAAATTTATACCTAAACTATACACTTCACTTTCAAGTCTACTATACCGTTGATGCATGTGCACGAGGAGGTGCTGGAGAAGGCGAGGCGAGCGAAAGAAGAAGCAACACGGGGATCGTGGGCGTTAGTATCCGAGGCCACTTCCACGGTTAAAGAAGTAACGGAAGATGCTCAGGCACTAGTATCCGAGGCCGCTTCCACAAGCAACACAAGAGGCCATATCCGAGGCCGCCTCTACAGCTGAACAAGCTACAGAAGGGCTAGTCACCGAGGCCACTTCTACGCTTGAACAAGCAGCGCAGAGGACGACGTAATACAAGCAAGGGGGAAAGCGGAGGAACTCGTCTCCGACGCTGCTTCGAAGGCGACTGATGTTTCCAAGACTATAATCTCAGAAGCATCATCCTCACTGTTGAACCCTACAAAGGATGGGGGATTTTCAATAAGGACTAATTCTCAGATTCTACTGCATTGTTGATCTCCATTTTGTCACCTTTAATCCACAAATTGAGTTTGTCTCATGTTCAAATTTACTATTATAGCATATATACGAGTGCAGAAACAAGCAGTCTTCAAGAACAAGTAACAAAACAGGTAATAGCATATAAATAAACATAAGCTCAAATCCATTCACTAACAAAAAGAAGGGGAAATTTCCCATGTGTGCAGAAAATCTCAGTACAAAAATTATGGCAACTTCACCAATGGCTTCTCTCTTTGGCTCTATTCGTTGTCCAACTCTACTCCAGAAGGTAGCTCGAATCTGTTTGTATTTGTTTCGTCAGCAGCTTCGACATCATCTCCAGTTTCCATGGCAGAGTCCTTCACGTAATCAATCTTGAAGTCGTAATCATCATTCCCGTCGTGTTCCATTGCTGAAGACTGATTTTCCTTTTTCCGCCTTTTCTTATCCGCTTTTCTCATCTTAGTATTTAGCATGCCTTCCTCTGCATAAAGCTTTTCATTTTGCCTGACAGTAGCAGATTTCTCCTTTACCATGCTAGCGCTTGCATCATCTTCTTCTCCAGATTCCATGGGGGCAGCATCATCACCGTTGCCTTGAGATGGTTCTTTATCCTGCATGTCATCGATTATGGTGAATCTTAAGTAATCATATATAAATTGATGTGAAATAGACAATTACTGATTAATTAATCAATCTCGAGTCATGACCAACCTCAAGCATTGCCATGTCAAAATTCAAAGGGCAATTGGAAGGAACTTCGACAGGATTGAATTCGTTCATGGACTTCAAACTGCCTATAATTGACAATTCGTTGCCATAAACTTCATCTATGTTGAACTCCTTCCCAAGTTCAGTGACAATCCTTGCCTCGGAAGGCTCCTCTGCGTTCCTCTTTGGAGGCATTGTGTAATATGGAATTTTACCTGCAGAGGTAACGAAAACAAAGTTAGGAAGAGCTCTTGCGCTATAGGCTAGAAACAGGAATAATTCCAAGATAATTTTTTCATATAAATATATGTTGTTCGACATAAAATAACTCTTGCATAGTAAAGTGACAGAAAAAGTGAATTTGAAAGATATGTAAATACGAGACTTATAAATCATATACCCTTCCCATTGTTCGACTTTTATATCATTCTCTCAACACACAGCCATGCAAATACGAGTCTTCAAATAATGTTTCTCATTCCATTTTAAGAGGTGGAAGAAAGTAATTACCTTCATTCCAATCGTGCAAAACGATCCTTGCAGTAGCATCAATATCTACAATGCCACCCTTTTTTAGCTTTCCCCTAACTGTAGCAACCTTCTGAAGGAAGTCATCGACAGAATCAAAACTCGGGACCTTATAAAGAGTTACCAATACTTTATCCGGGCAAAGCTTGAGGATTTCCTTAACTGCGCGATTAACAAAAAAACATCCAAATTGTTATCAACCAGCCAAGCTGTACAGCAGGAGAAAAGTAGCTAAGCCAGAGAGCAAAGTGGACCTACCAGGACCAACTGGATCCTCCAATTTTTCGATTCTTTTGCAATTTCGAAGAGCAATTGATGCATCATTTGCTGTGGATTTAAGCATCACAACACCAGGGCAGTCCAGTAATTTAACATTTTTATCTAGATGAACCTCTTGCATAGATCTTGTTAACCCTGGAGTGGCTCCAACATTGACGACATGAGATCTTTTCAAGCTATTAATTATACTACTTTTACCAACATTAGGGAGTCCTATAATCCCCACGGTAATAGATTTCTTGATCTACATCCAGGAAAGTAATGATAAAAAAGATGATTACAATTACATGTACTGAAAGGGAGGATATATAAATTTGATCAAACATAACTACTAACGAAGCAAGCTTATTATAATTAAAATTCCGAGTAATACCTCGTGACTTCTCGAGTAGTTTTTCAGCAATTTAATAAGTGTCTCAGCCCCTAGACAGTCACTCGTTTGCATAAGATTGTTCGACTTTCCAGCCTTACCAGCTTTTGGAGCTGATTTCCATCCAAGATTTGACTTCTGTTCTTGGGTACTACATTTAAAGGCAACTGCAGGTAATTCCTCCCTAAGATACTTCAGCCATTTCTCCGCTGCCTCCCGAGGAATAAGATCTGTAGCATATATAATCACAGTTATAAAACTCGTATTGACAAAGAATCATATTACAATTTACAGAAAATTTTATAATGGAAATCCAAGAGATCCCATTACAAAATACAGATAATCAACTTTAGAAGCTCACAAAAGAAAGATTTTCATTCCAGTTACAAACTTTGCAGGGAAAAGTAGAACTCACAAATGAAAGCATACCTATTTTATTTAGCAAGAGAACAAGACGCTTATCAGGCCCCGCACTCAAGACCATCTTTTCCATGTCAACACAACGTGTACCAAGGGGATCACGAGCATCGAGAACCTCCAATATGACATCCGAAGCCTCTATGACTTTCACTAGCTCCTTGTAGAAAGCCTTCTCTGAACCATCTGCAACAAAGTTCAAAACAACCGCACAACGTCCATAACTAAGGATGAAGAGCACAAATTCATAAAGAATCCCAATCTCAAAACACAATAATATAACCAAAAAACAAAATCCTCGACATACCTACTTTCCTAACAATAGTGGGATTATCTTTCATCCCCTCCTCTGCATCTCCTTTCGTTTCTTCATCATCCAAAAGCCCCAACTTTCTCTTCTGAGCCTACAGAATCACACAAATTCACAATACAAATATATCAAACTACAAGAAAGAAACCAACAAAAGCTCAACACGCAAATCCAGTAACTACAAATACAAAGCCTACACAAACAGAGAAAACTCTATCCACGTAGCTAACCAGCAGCTGGCATCGCCATTCTAGCTAAGGTTAATGCATCAATTAAACAAAAGATGGGTGAAAATAAAGAGAGAATAGCACATACCCTCTCCTTTCGAGCGGCTTTCTTCTCCTCGAGCTCTTGAATAGCGCGCTCGCGGCGGACCTCGAGGGCCTTGAGCTCCTGTTCCTTGAAAGGCCAGTCGTTAGGGATGCCGGGATCCTTTTCGGCTCTGGGCTTCTTGTTGATTCCCAATTTCTTGGCCTCCTTGATTTTCTTCTTCTGGTGCTCCTTCACCTTCCGTATAATCTTGTACTTCTTCCTCAGCGGCACCCTCTTGCTCTTGCTCTCTGTACACCGAATTCATTCAATCAATCAATCAAATTTGATAATAAAAGCAGCTGCGAATTGATTACACATGGCGAAAGATTGAATCTTTTTTACTTACTTTTGCTCTTCTTCACCATGTTGAGGTTCCGACTGGCGGCCGACGGTAGCGAGACGGGGGAGAGAGAAAGAGAGAGAGAGAGAGAGAGAGAGAGAGAATGGGCGAGAGAGGGTAGAAGTAGGGTTTTTGGTTACAGCCTTTCAGGTATTTCACAAAATTTAGAACAAAATATAATGGCAAGTTTTTTTTGGATTGGAAAAAATATAGACTTTCATATTAACAAAATGCATATTTAGAAATCAAATGTAGAGTCCCTCAAAAAAAGAAATCAAATGTAGAGTTCAGGAAATCTTGGATTGGGCCGGCCCAAATAAGTCAACAAGGTCGATAGATGGGCCAAGGCCCGTTAAGAAAACATTAAACCATTTCAATAATATACTCCTACATAAAATTTATTATTATTATTATTATTATTATTATTATTATTATTATTATTTATTTTTATTTTTTGATAAGGCAAACACAACACTCATACACCCATACACGCACCCATTATTATTATTATTATTATTTTAAAAGGTAAAGGTCTTATTATTAGATGTGTTGCTTTTACTATAGTGTAAAATATTATTTTGCAGTTTGTCCCACATTATATACGTTCAATAAGTAGATTTGTTGTATTTTGTATAAAATACCAATTGTACTCAATACTATTATAATTTATATTATATTTATATTTCCTTGATTTAATACGTACTTGTATTATGTATTTAAAAATTGATCTTTTTTGTTTTTCATTAATTACCCGTATAGTGTAAATTTGCATATATATATATATATATATATATATATATATATATATATATATCACAAATAATTAGTACGTAATTTATTTTGGAATCAAAGAAGCTTGAAATGAAGCCATAGAAATCCAGAACCAAAAAAAAAAAGAAGTGGAGCAACAAAGTCAAGGTTCGTATTTTTTGCAGCCTTTCTTTCATAAATATTCACACCCCATATATTATTCTTCTAGACTTCATTGTTAAGCTACTTTTCTTTTCTTTTCTTTTCTTTCCTCGCCAAATGTGTATGGAATTTCAAAAACCCACTTTTTTCCATACTCCACTTTACCCTCAACAAATTCTTCTTCTTTCTCTCTCTCTCTCTCTCTAATTTTGTTTCTTTGGCTTTTTTGATGGCTTGCATGATTTCTTGATGATACCATCATTTCTTTCTGATTTAATGTATACTGATTTCTCGTTGGCTATTGGAAGTGTAGGTTTATCAAAATTTTGCATGGCGAAAAGAATATTGAAAGCCAATTCTTCTTCTTCTTCATCTTCTTTTTCTTCATCGATTCTTGAAATCTCCATAAAATCTCAGAGCCTTTTTCTTGTGTTTTTCTTCATCTTTATAGCGATTGTGAACTCCGCTGCAGATCCTTCAAACATGGCTTCAACCACTACTCATGCAACCATTTTCGCAGATTCCTCTTCTGCAAAAACTAATGATTTCCGCCCCGGGAAGAGGGGAAAAGCCGAAGATCATCGTAAATCGAAACGAAGCGAGTTTGAAGCAGGTGATCATGAAGTTCCAAGCGGGCCAAATCCCATTTCAAATAGATAAATTGTTTTGGAGAGTTTTTTTTACTGAACATTCATGGCAGCACCTATGGGGATGAAGGAGTTAAGTTTTTGAATCATCAATCATGGTTAGTGGGGAGTTTTCTTCTTTTGTGATTGTTTGAAAGTTTTCTTTAGAGAATTATTGTATAGCTATCTAGAGATATATATTAATTACCCATACTTACATGTATTATTTGAATGTTCTGATGAATTTTTGATGATGTTGCAACTTGCAGCAGTACTTAGCTTGTTGAATTTCAAGAATCTTATAGTTCTTGCTTGTTCGTTTTCGAATATTTTCTGTGTTAGCTTTATGGTTTAGATTAGGGATGGGAATTTTTGTGAGGATTTTCGGATAGGGACAGAAATACCCGAACCCGAACAGGTTTTTGGGTACTCAAAACTCGAAAAATTCGGGTTTGGGTTCGGGTAGTGAGATTCGAGAAATTCGGGTATCGGTATACCCGAACCCGAAATTTTTTTTTACCCAAAATCCCGAAAGTTATATCTAAATTAATTAATAAAAATAATAAATAATACTAGTCCTTAATAAATAAAATAATTAAGAAAAATAGTTAAATAAATAATTAACTTAGCAAGTTAAGACTTTAGACTTTCATTTATTTTCTTTTTTCCATTTGATGTTTATTAATTATGCAATTATATACATAATACTACCTCCATCCCATGTATTAAGCTACTTTGCTTTTGGCACAATAGCCAATGCAATGTAGGATATGTGGTTGTAGTTAATTCTAATGAGAGAGAGTTAATCGTAGCCACAAATTTTTGTCATTTTAGGAAAGTAGACTAATATACAGGACGGACCGAAAATGAAATATAGTCTAATTGGCGGGATGGAGGTAGTATCTTCAATAGCTAGCTATATGTAGTACTATTTAAAATAGGAAAAAAAAAAGACAAAAATAGTTTTTTTTTTCCTTTTAAATTTTTGGGTTTTTTTTGGATACCCAAATACCCGAATGGGATACCTGAACGGGTATTTGAATACCCAAAAATATTTTTGGGTTTGGATAGTGAATCTTTTAATTTTCGAGTTCAGATACCCGAAAAACTCGAGACAGGTACCCGACGCGTACCGAATTCCCATCCCTAGTTTAGATTTTTTTTTTCTTTTTTTTTTTCGTATTGTACATAGTAATATAATTTAATGTGGAGTAATCTATCTCGCGTGTGATGCTTTTTTCTAGTTAAATTTGTTTAGATTAATTAAATATATAAATATATCGGTTAATCGTTGAGAAGAATAATTATCTTTACTAATTTGTTGAGAAGGTTAAAGTTGTATAAAGAGATGATCAAGTAACAGATTTATGGCACTCCCTTTTCACTTTTGTTTGAAATATTGTCCATGCATGAAATTTATTTTCAAATTTATTTGTTAAAATGATATAAATACATAATATCATAGATTTATCATTTAGTCATAAGATGGCAAAGGATTTTATGTAAATTACCCTAAAACTTACCCGAAAATAGAGATTGCACGTGCAACGCACAGATTACGACTGTGAAAAAACCCACTTGTAGAAGTTGGAAAAAGTTAAAATTGAATGAAATAAAAAGAAAGGCCAAACTTCTATACCTCCCTGCAACCTAATTTTTCACAGTCGTCCGAGCTTGTGCACGAGACGATTCTCGATCTCCACCCTCTTCTTCATCAACAACGCGTACTTGGACACGAGCTCCTGGGCCCCACCCGCGACCGCCAGCTGGCAGTTGAGAGACGTCTTCTCCAGCTTGTCCGAATACATGGACGAGATCGGAACAAATCTCCCCTTCTTATTGCACAGCCAGCCATGAGCAGCCCTCAGAGCAGCTCCCACAGAAGCCGAGTCTGAAGAACAGAATTCATAATTAATCGAATATCAATACAGCGGAAAGGGAAGATCGATTAACTGAGATCGAACTGTGAGATCGGGAAATGGTGAGCTTGCCTGAGCTTTGGATTTTATAGACGTTGCACCCGAAAATCAAAGCCATTTCACTGAGAATGCTGTCATTGGCCGATGCTCCGCCAGTAGCTATTATCCGTTTAGGTGGTGAAGGCATACCGAATCTTTCTGCATGCGCTCGCATAGAGAGGAACTGACCTTCAACTAGTGCTCGAACCTGAAACGAGATTTGTAAGTATACGTTTGCGTGTCAAAATATATGTCAAAAAACGTCAGATTTTGATCCACCAACCTCAGAGGCAGCATCAAATTCCTTAACTTCAGATTCTTTTACTCCGTCTAACGTGTCTCCTTTGAAGTTCTCGAGAACATAACGATGGAATCCAACTGCCATTATGCCACTAGATAGGTCAAATCATCCATACTACTAAGTCGCAGAAATTACGAAAACTGCTGGTCAATTATATGATTACCTGGTAATGGAGGAATGATTTCATGGTCTTTGTAATAAAATCCCAACTTTCCACCTGAAAAAAAAAAAAGAAAAAAAAAAAAAGAAAAAGAAAAAAACAGTAGGCACTAAAAATCCACAAAAATTCGACCGTGTACGAAAAAACTAGATGCACTCACCATTCAGAGGCTGTGTCTGCTGCAAATATTTATTAAAAACGTCCCAAGATTTATCCGCACACTTGTTGCGTATATCTGCCATAGTTGAAGACAGGAATCAATGCCTCAGTTCTACTTTCTGGGAAAAATAGTGTTTGTCGTAGCGTTTTTCTTACCTTCACGTGTCAAAGAGCCATTCTTGTAGCAAAGCATAACCATGTAGCCCTTTATATCAACCGGATTAGGAAAAACGTGCCCTTCTAAGCACGTCTTGTGCTCATCAGTAATGCCAAAAACCTATAGCAAAAGTGGGACCCGTTAAGCTCTAACCAAACGTTTTCAGAATGTTCGTAGATTAAGCCAAACACTCTTTTTAAAGCTCTGCATTAAGTTTCCCTCAAAGAAATAGAAGGGGGACGGGGAGTTTCAAAAGTAATAAGTAGCTTCATCTTCCTAATTTATAAATTTCACTTTTGGAGAAGACATGAGAAATACCAGCTTCGAATAGCAAAGAGATATTATTCAGGAGCATATACAAAGATGATATCCCAAGCAGAGAAGAAGGGAATAAAAACGAGCTAACTTACAGTGTCACTGGTGCCAAGACTGATTGCCAAATCCCCAGGACTGTTGAGAGTCAAACCTAACAGAGTACACGGTTCATCATCATCGACTTTCTTTTAAAAGGAAGAGTAGATACGTAAGAATTAACATTTACCAGCAAGGCTGTTAGGATTATCACCAGACCACTGAGTGACAAGACAGTTTTTGTCAAAACCATACCTGAAATTTTTTTTACGAGCATAAATGTCACGTATAAAACATAACGAAACTATTCAAGATGGTATCACTTGGGCATGATAGAATACGAATTAACATGAATAGACAACACTAATTCGCAGAACTGTCATTACTTCAAGTGGCAGAGCTTTAACAAAGCTAATTTGCAGATTAAGTATTAAACTTCTAATCATAGTTAATTCATAGGAATTGTAATTAGGCATAATCAAGTTTCTTAGGATGCAACCCACCTCTCGTCGAAGTAGGAAGCAATGGGACCCGCAATAGCATATGCAGGCGCCAACTTCCCAAGTTTTTCCTCCAAGCTCGGGGCTGTAACCTAAGAAAATAGAAGATTTCAACACTGAGATTAGAATCCAGCTGCATACGATAGAACCTGAGAACTTTATAATTGCAAATATCCGAGATTGATAGCAAAACAGAAGCAGAATCACATTAAATTATAATAATGAAACTCGATTTGCAAAAACAGTAATCACGAAGCACACCTCTAAAATCTTTTTTGACCAAGATCTCTCCTTAATGTCCATCAAATTCATCCCGGCTCCATCAGTGTGATCTATAGCTGCATAGCTCCCAATAAGAAGGGAAGCCATGAAAGAGCTAACTAAGGAGATTCTCTCTGTATTCTTATAAGCTTCAGGCTGCGTCTCGAAAATTCTTCTGATCTGTGGGCCCGTGAACCTTTCATAGGCACGAGAGCCAGTAAGGTTCGACAGCTCCAATGCACCTCCTACGGCTTTTTCAATGGCCTTACATTGCTCCGCGGTGCTACTGTCCATCCAAATAGGCGATTCCTTCACAGAGAATGCATCGTTGAGTTGATCCGTCAAGGGCTTTTTAGGGTCCAAAGAAGATAATTTCTTCAAACTTCCGGTTTTCCAATACACACTGCCATGTTGCTGCCCACTACCGGAAACAGCAACAATTTTTCCAAAATCGAGTCCAGATTTCTTGAGCCTCTGGAGGATGAGGTCTAATGCCTCCACCCACATTATAGTGGGAGAAACAATCCTCCCATTGACAGAAGGGTCTCGATAAACACCATCTTTAGTCTTGTAATGTGATAATTCAGAATCAAAGTTAACAATTTCCTGACCTACTATGTTCAATCTTGCATCCAAAACAGTTGCCTTTAGTGACCTACATAGTACGTGATCATCACTTAATTTGTCTTATCCTAGCATATAATCAACAACATTCAAGAAAATTACATCGAATCGAATGACCATCAGAATCTAATCACCACATTCAAATAACCAATAGGAGGGTCTCTCCATAAACACCATCTTCAGTCTTGTAAATGTGATAGTTCAGAATCAAAATCAAGAATTTCATGAGCTACATACAAGCTTGCATACAAATACACAATAAAATTGTCTTCAATTCTAAATAGTGCATGATCTTTTCCTCAAAAAAAAAAATTAAATAATAGTACATGATCATTATTTTTCCCTCAATTCTAATGAAAACCTTATCTTAGCAGACAGTTACACAAAATTATACCGAAGAGAGAGCCCAATTGTAGAAATAACACGCAATCGATCCAATGAACATTAGAAAATTAATCAGCATGCGAAAAATCAAATCTTGAATTTAATTATGAGAAAAAACGAACGATCCCACAAAGCCCAGATAAGTCGAAACAACTTACTGAGTGGAGCTATCAAATCCTAGAAAAAAGGAACCTTGTGGGAGTGAATAATCCTCCATCGCTGAGAGAAAAGAGACGAAGCCTGTGCACCGCCGTCAAAAACAAAGGAACAATTTACTCCTGAAATGTGAAAAAGATCAAAACTTAAGGGGTATTTTTTTAATGTTGGATAAAGTACTTAATTAGCTAAAGATAAGAATGAGAAGAAATGAGTAAGGATTTGCGAGATTATCGGATTTCAATCTTCAAATCTAATCCATTTACAGATAATTAACCAACAAGATTATGTTTCTTGTTATTTTTTTATTTTATTTAAAAAAAGATTACGAAATTAAATTCGTAGTTATCCCTTTTCTTTAAATGAAAAGTGGATATAATCCAATTGATGAGTCACTTATTTGATGATGAGTTGACTCGCCATCATACGTGTCAAAAGTAATCGGGTCAGGCTAAGCCCGTAGGGCCGTTTAAATTTTTCTCGAACAGGCAAACAAGCAGCCCAAGTTTGGGCTTAATGGGCTGAAATATGAAATTTTCGGGCTCAAACTTCTTGTTGGGTTGGGTCGGCCCAATATCTTAAGAGTGAACATTTGCAACGTATGTTTAAGTATAACAAAATTACATAATTAGGAATACATATGATTCTGTTATTAATAGGGAATTATCAATTATTGTTGGAATTTCATGATTTAGGGATGAGCTAGTTATAATTCTTTTTGTAATATTTCTTCAAAAAAAATCCCAATAATAGCTTACAAACGACAGGAAGCCTTTTTTCTAGGGGTGTACACGATCCAAAAGAGAGACGTGTTTCTCTCAATATTAAGATCGATGGACGTAGGGTTTGTGCTTGTGTGTTCAATATGGGGAACTGGAGGAGAAGAGAGATGTGTTTCTCTCAAAGAAAAGAAAGACGTGTTTGTCTTTTAATTTCTAAATGCTCTATTCTTATTTATTTTATAAATATAATTTATTAATTAATTAAAATATATATATTCGACATTGAGGCTCGATATAGAGGCTCACGAACACGACCGCAAACTTGTTCGCGAGTCTCAACATCGAACATGTTCGCGATCTTTCGAGCTGAATGTATATAAACTCGAGCTCGGCTCGAAAAAAAAAATTGAGCTCGATTTGAAGTTCGAGCTCCACTCATTTTTTAAAATGAATGAGCATTTTACGAATCGAGCTTCAAATAGCTCGCAAGTAGCTTTGTTCATGTACACTCTTACTTTTTTCTGCTTAGATGTATTAAGAGAAACGAGAGAGAAGAAATTAATAAGAGAATAGAAACCGTCTTAAATGGTAAATTGCGTACGTCAATTAATGTCTCACACTGATGAGACTTTAGCTAAATAAATACTCACAATTTTGTAAAGATTCTCTCAAATAATTTTGAATCAGAGTTACTTGAGTTAAATTACTACTAAGCACATGATTTCATGAACATTTTTGTATTGTACTACATCATGACAAAAGCATGCTATTTATGTTGAACGTATATGAGTAAAGTGAGACAAGAATAATTAGATAGAGGGAGTATTAGTTTGTGATTTTTTTTTAATTAATTTTTATTATATGTGTTCTATCATTTTTTTCCCAAATAATAATTTTTTTTCCTATTTCAACTAATTTTTATTATATATTATATTTTTCATTTTCGCCTTAGACCTCCAAAGACACAGGACCAGTCATGTTCATATAATCTTATTGCTCTAGTTTTTCAACTAATTCCTATTGCTCTAGTTTTTCAACTAGCATACTCCCTCCGCCCACCGTCTAAATGCTTATAATCTTTCAACATGCATTTTAATGTGTCAAAAAGTTGATATTAAGATAAAATTTAGATCTCACTTGTTATAGTCAGTGTTCTAAAAGTCCCCGCCTAGGTCCGCCTAGTTCCCGCCTAGGCGCTAGGCGGCACCTCACCGACCCGACTAATGTTAAATCAAACTAGGCAGTTAGCGACATCCTAATTGTTGGTCAGATTAAAGTTTAATTAGTCTCTAGGTGTGTTTAATCGATATTTACGTTAACTAGGTCATTTCTATACGTGATTTGGATGTCTAGAAGAATTTAGTGCTAGATTAGATTATAAATATTGAATTCTATACATATTGATATTATTTTGAAAGTTAGAAAAATTATTGTATACTATGAAATTTATTGAATTTAACTATTAATTATCATATTTTATGTTTTTATTATGAATTTGATAATAGAATTATGAATAATATACGTTAATATAGTTCCTAACTTATGATATAATGTAAAAATAATAAAAATAAGTACTATGTTTCTAATTCGCCTAGGCCCCGCCTAGGCTCCCGCCTAGCCGCCTAGGCGCTAGTCCCCCCTCCACCGCCCGACTAACGACTAGCGACTTTTAGAACATTGGTTATAGTATACTGTTCTACTTGATGTAGGGTATAATAAACTACATTAGATCAATTGAGACATAAACATTATCTTAACATCCATTTTTTGTACATTTAAATATGTGCCGAAAGATTCTAAGCACATAGATGCGCAGACGGATGGAGTATATTATGTTGTTGAAAAACAAAAATCTTGATCAATTTCTCAAAAATTCATGTATTCTACATAATTGCAAGCAACAAACTTCCATTAATTCGAAGTAGAAGAAGTTGCCGCAGTGAGTTATGAGAATCTTAAGGAATTATTAGAAGATGTTTTATGTATATATCGCCTTCAATGTACCTAACACAATGGCAGAAGGCGTGGGGCTCTTAAGTTGAAATTGAAAGAAAACAACAAAACCTAAAGAAGACTACTACAGCATGCGTCTAAGTGTGGTTGTGGGGAAAAAGAAACATTGCACTTAAAATTAATTCAAAATTCATCGCTTTTAATTGTACTACGTAAATATCTTTATTTGAAAATATGTACTACTACATTAGTATATGTTTTATACACAATTATCATTACATATATTATAATGCATGTGTTGTACACAATTATTTCCTTGATTGCCTAACTTCTATTGTATAAATAAACATTTATATTTATTAATATATATTTAGGGTTTTTGTTTTTATCATATAGTCTTGGTTAATTTAGATGCTACTCTTAGTGCAACACGTTAATGTTGATTGACTTTTGTTTTTAGTTATTGATTGGCAATGACCCGTAACTTTTGTTTTTTTTTCCTTGTTTTTTCACTGTCAGTTCACTTTAATAATAGTAATACGATAGTGCGTCCGTTTTGTGTATAAAATTAAATACTAAAATATAACTCTCCCTGCAACATTTATTCGACGATCATCTAAAAATTGTACTCGTATAGTCGTATGTATATTTTTAGATTCATGTTTGTCCAATCCCAATCTATATGTAATAAAGCAAACAAAATTTGTACACGGAAAACGAGAGCCACGTGTCGCACAGCAATTATTCAATCTTAATAGAGATAATTGCCCCTAAAATGCCCAACATTTCATAAGATTATGGTTTTGCACACAAATTTAAAATTTGTTTATAATTAAATAATATTTTGATTATGTTTGATTTTGTATACGAGATCGATTTTTTCTCAATTTCATCATATTTCGTGGTGATAAAAAAGTTGGAAGTTGGATCTGTTGGAAAGCATGACATTTATATATGTGAGGAAATTAGAATTTCATTTAATTAATTGTTCGACAAATTCGACTTTTGACTTCCGACTTCCATATCAGTACGAAATATGATTGAATTGGGAAAAATCTGACCTCGTATGTAAAATCAGACACAATTGAAAAGTTTTGAAAAGTTATGTATTTATTGACATATCCTAAAGCTCATATGCAAAACCAAAATTTGACGAAAGATTTTGTATTTAGTGACAATTATCATATCTTAATATTTGTTAGGATAATACGGAGTACATTGCTAGTAAAAAAAATAAAAATAAATACATTGCTAGTAAATCTTAGTAATTGTCTATTTTATGTCCAGAGCGAAAATATTTTCAATTTGATTTTGAGATCATTTTAAAATTTAGGTCATTATAAAAAATAAAAAATTATAACTATAATCATATGCTCAATTTTAATACTACTAAACTATACTACACAAATACAATAAAAAATAAAAAAAGAAGAAATAACTTAAAATCCCATAAGTAAAAAATTTGCATTTATCCAATATGGATCACCTCTTCCATTAATACATAGGACATACAAATTCTCCCACCACCTCACCAATTGCCCCCTTATTTTCTTCCCCCTCACATTTTCACCCCTTAATTTCTACATATATATTTACATTACTTCCTCTCCCATCCATCAAGCTTCAAGATCAACTCCAATATCCATTTCTCACTACTCAACCTCTCAATAACTTCAAGAAACACACACACACTCACACTCACACACACACACAGAGAAAGAGAGAAAGATCGGAAAAATGGCGAAAGAGATGGAGAAGAAGAACTCTCTGTACATAGAACCAGCAGCAACGACGGAAGCAGCAGTCGAAAACGGCGAAGCAAGCAAGAACTTCGACGACGACGGCCGTCCCAAGAGAACCGGTCTTTCCCTCACACACAACGCACACCCAGTTAAATACAATCTACTAACGGACGTTAATTAATGAGTTAACTGAATTTGGAAATTGTGTTGAATATTTGAAGGCACGCTGTTAACCGGGAGCGCCCACATCATAACGGCGGTGATAGGCTCCGGCGTTCTGTCGCTGGCGTGGGCAATAGCTCAGCTGGGATGGGTGGCAGGCCCCGCCGCGCTGGTGGCCTTCTCCTTCATCACCTACTTCACCTCCACCTTCCTCGCCGACTCCTACCGCCACCACGGCCGCCGCAACTACACTTACATGGACGTCGTCCGTTCTCACTTAGGTACGCTTACCTTTATTTATTTTTCTTTCTTTTTAATTTTCTGCATTTTCAAGAAATTGGATACTTTCTCAAATTTGATTGTTTTTAATTGCACTTGTGTTACCGATGAATCTTGAATTAATTCGGATAGCTCGTGAAATTTTGTTCCATGGCTTTAAATGGATTTTAATTTATCATGCTCCCTCTCTCTCCGTCCACTAAAAACATGAACAGAATCTTTCGGCACTAATTTTAATTTTTGTAATGTAATTGAATGTCAAATTAATTTTTGATTTTCATTTATTATAATGAATATTAAAGTAAAAAGGATTCTCAAATTAATTTTGATCAACAACCGAAAAAGAATATGGGGTTCACGTCCTAAAATGAAGAAAAATACTACTAGTATTCATTCTTCATAGACAGAAAGAGTAGCAATTAATAATTTTGGAATTTATTTATTTTATTTGTAGGTGGATACAAAGTTCAGCTGTGTGGGCTGGCTCAGTATGGGAATCTTGTAGGGGTTACTATTGGATACACAATTACTGCCTCTATTAGTATGGTGTGAGTATTATTTACTGTACTTAAATTAATTTATTTATTTTTTGCATAGATTTTTTTTTTTTTTTTTTTTGTGTGTGTGTTTAAATTCTAATTATTAATTGTTAATTACTAATAGGGCTGTGAAGAGGTCGAATTGTTTCCATAAAAATGGGCATGATGCAAAATGCGCAATATCAAATTATCCATTCATGGCAATATTTGGTGGAATACAATTAATATTGAGCCAAATACCTAATTTCCACGAATTATCATGGCTCTCAATTGTAGCAGCGGTCATGTCTTTTGCATACTCCTCCATTGGCCTCGGCCTCTCCATTGCTAAGCTTGCAGGTAATTATAATTTTCTATTTATTTATTTTGGAGCAAAATTATCTTTGATTAATTTCTATTATGCATGAGGCTTATTAATTAATAGAAAATAAAAATAAAATAGGCGGTGGAGGACACGTGGAGAAAACTCTAACGGGGACGAGGGTAGGAGTGGACGTAACAGGTTCAGACAAGGTGTGGAAAAGCTTTCAAGCCATTGGAGATATAGCTTTTGCCTATGCTTATTCTACTGTCTTAATTGAGATCCAGGTATTTTTTTATAATTTTTTTTTTATTTTAACACAAAAAATATAAATTTAGCTTGATAAATTAAAAATGGTGTTAAATTTAGCTTTAACTCCGCATGTGTAATAATTTTAACCATTTAATAAATTTATATCCAAAAATCTAACCAGCGATGAAGGCCTTAAGAACAAAAAAGAGTTTTAAGAGCTTTATATAGTCAACAAGATTTTTTGTGCCGAAATTTATTAATTGACTAAATTCAGGCTAAATTCTTGTAATTACGTGTTATTTTAATCCTACGTAATTACGTGACCATCTATTCTTTTTTGTCTTCATTTTAATTATTTTATTCTTCTTTGCATAAATTATGGCTGTCCACATGATTTTTATTATAAGATATAGTATATATGATGAGTCAAAAACATTCAACACACTCGGTCCCATGATTGAATTGTGTGCCTCATGTTTTTCTTATTTAAATTTTCGTTTTTTTTTTTTTTGTTTGTGATTATTCTAGCATTATTTGGTATTGGTAATTAAATTTGTTCCCTATATAGAAATTTGTAAATTTGAAGAAATTTGAAGAAAATTTCCGCTGTTATTATTTATGGGGTAATACATTTTTCGAGGTGAAATAGTATAAAATAAAACAGAATATGGCAGAAACATTTTTTTTATTTGCTGACTCATGGAATTAATTCAGAAATAATTTAATGAGAAACATAGACATTAATAGTATTATTTTGTAGGGGAGAAAATAACACACACACACTCCACACATGTCACCTCTAGCAGAAAGAAGATGTATGGATAGCTACCATATCCACTTTCATTAATGGCATACAAATTTTAAGAGATCCAATTCAATATCAATTTATTTGTCTAGTATAATATTTTTTTGAACAAATTTGTCTAGTATAATTAATTTAATAGATACCCTATATGTCTGCTGCCATACCTTACAGCTCATACAAAAATATCTATTTTGTATTTAATATAAAAATAAATCCAAAAATGTGTGTGTTTTTAACCCAAAAAAAAGTGAGAAAACTAATCCTAAAAATTGTGTGTGTTTTTTTGACAAAAAAAAGTGAATTTAGACTTTAGAAAAGCAACTATTCATGTGTTATGGAATTTCAAATTAGGTACCTCTGACATGACCCATTTTTTTCAATGTTGATTCCAAATCAAAATAGGTGAACATGTTGTCTTATTATACG
Organism: Mentha longifolia; assembly: GCA_001642375.2. Lineage (NCBI taxonomy): Eukaryota > Viridiplantae > Streptophyta > Magnoliopsida > Lamiales > Lamiaceae > Mentha > Mentha longifolia. The sequence continues at coordinate 41,824,695 of CM038114.1, forward strand.
TATTTTTTTAATGATAAATTGCAATATTGTGTAGTTGTGAAATTATATTTTCTAATGAAAGGCAAATACTCATGTACAGTACTATGTGATCTTTGGTCCAGCTATATAAGTTGGTTTGGTTCTGAGCATGTGCAAAATCTCTGGCACTAAACAGAAAGATGAATGAGGACCATATAATAATGAAATAATATTGTCACACTTTGGAATAAAATCAATTTAGGGATACAAACACACACTAGTTTTTCATATTCTACTTTTCTAGCGTGGGTGTTAGTCTACCTACAGACTGAAATGGACCATATCTTTTATTTTATTTTGTTTTTTTGGTATGTGAAAGGCCCACTATGAGATATCATGATTTTCTTTTTTGGACTTTGTTACTATTGTAAAGTATTGTCACCATTTCAAGTTTGTCCCGTTCAACTTAACACGTTTCTTAAATATACGTGAATATAAAATAATAAAAAATATATCAAGTTAAACGGTACAGAGAGAATACTAATTAACTAAAATCAAGATACAAATTTAATAGTAATCTTGATTTGTTAAATTTGATAGGATACATTAAAATCTCCACCCCCAGAAAATGAGGTGATGAAGAAGGCTTCTTTAGTAGGCGTGTCAACCACCACACTCTTCTACGTCCTCTGCGGCTGCCTTGGCTATGCCGCCTTCGGAAACGATGCTCCCGGAAACTTCCTCACCGGATTCGGCTTCTACGAGCCCTTCTGGTTGATCGACTTTGCCAACATATGCATCGCTATCCATCTCATCGGAGCTTACCAGGTAACATGGTTAAACAAGCTCAAAATTGTTCGATCCAACAAGAAATGTAATATATTAACCCCTAGTATTGTATCCAACTATCATTCAAAGTAAACACCCTCTTATCTCTCGTCGCATCTTATCAATGTTCGTCATATCATTTCAAGCAGGTGTTCGCGCAACCTTTATTCGGCTTCGTCGAGAGCAAGTGCAGGCAAAAGTGGCCAGAAAATAAAGCGATCACCGAAGAACATACCGTCAAAATCCCTTTATGCGGAGTCTACGGCTTCAATGTATTCCGATTGATGTGGAGATCGGCTTACGTGATCGTGACAGCACTGATCGCGATGATCTTCCCCTTCTTCAACCACTTCCTCGGCCTCATCGGAGCGGCTTCATTCTATCCGCTTACAGTATACTTCCCCATAGAGATGCACATTGCACAAACAAAGTTGGCCAAGTACTCATGCAGATGGGTGTGGCTCAAGATCCTCAGTTGGGCTTGTCTCGTCGTGTCCCTCGTTGCGGCTGCTGGATCCGTAAAGGGGCTTGCAGACGACGTCAAGACGTACAAGCCCTTCCAGAGTGAAGCTCATGAGTAGAAAACATGTTTTTTCATGTAGAGATTGATGAGTTCAAGATCTAAACATTATTTTCCTGCATTTCAGCATTTTAGAGTTTCTGTAGAGAGATCAATCAACTAGATGAGAACTGTATGTATGCCCATTCAAAATTAGGTGAGCCTAATTTAATCCCAGAAAAAGGCTACAATATCAACATAATAAGCATCAATCCATAGTCGCCAACAGAATTTTCTACATACCATGATCTCATCTAAAAAATCCGAAGCGCCACAAAATTTCAAAAACACGGCATAAAGAAACGAAAAATGCACAGATAATTCATCGGCATCTTACATAGTACAGATAAACAAGCTTGCACAGATAGGTAGCTAGGGTAATCTGCATCCTATTCTATTGAAACAACAAAGGTTGAGTTTCTGTTTAACATTATATTAACTTTAATCCCAAGTATATGGGTGTAAGTATCCTTGCCTTCTCTTAGCACCATAGCTTTCGCAACGGGGAGCAGGTTCCTACAAAAAGATTGGAAGATGGCTACATATGGTGGCAGATCATAATCTGGTAAAAGCCTTAACCAAGAACTGTGCAAAAGCACAAAATTGAATACCATGGTATTGACAATCAAGCTGCTTCAGTCTCACAAATTACAAATGCTTGAATCAGACTTTGTGCAGCATTCGTCTGCTCAGGCGTCCCAGATATTCTGATCACGGTTTCTGTGGCCCCAGCTTTTGGATCAGTGATGGTAACTTTTGCATCTGAAATCTGAATAAGAAAAAAAAAAAAAAAAAAAAAAAAGCATGAGAATATGTAATGGTTCTGAAAAACTCACAGCCCATTCAGCACAGCTGACATGTTTTCTCTTCTTCGTTTAAGCATTTTATGTTATAAGCACCCTCAGAATCGAAAATTTTCTTCTTTCACAAAAATAAAAATAGAAAAATACACGGGTTGTATAATCAGAAGAATGCACCAAGTAGCACTAACTTCGGCCCTGATCTACAACAGAAAAAATACTCTACTTCAGGAGCCAGAAAGGATATTTAAGAAAATTATTTCAATTGAAGCTTCTAGTTAGGGGATGATAAGATTTTTGTCTTCCAAATTGCCATAATATTAACGAAAATTCAGAGGTACAAGACCATCTAACTTACTAACTCAATTCAATTACGAACCTTCTAACGTATTAGCAAATAAGGGATGTTTAAAATTCTATAAATAAGTGAAAGATATGTTATAAACATCAAAAGAGAAAAGCACATGAGCAAAATAGGCCTTCTCTGCATACCTCACGAATTTGTCTAATGCATCCACCTTCCTCTCCGTAAATAGCAGGAACAACGAAGCGAGGAACAACGACCTCCACAGTGGTACTTGTGATGATGGGTTGTTGATTTCCTCTGCATTGGAGAACTAAACATGTAAATATAAATTCGCAAACAATTTATGCAAACAATTTAATTTTTTAGCGACTCTCGAAAGTACAAACCCTGCAAATCCACCAAGTCTTCTTTGAGGACCACCTGGGTAGTCTGGGAATCCCATAGGACCAGGCCCTTCCATTTGTCCCTGCAATCCACTTTAGGAAATTAGCTCATAAAAAGTTCTGGTGTTATATGGATTCTCACCACTACTTAATAATAGCCATATTTAGAAGTTCCCCCAAGGACTAGGAGATTTATAAAACATTTTTTCAACAAAATGCATTACGTAGTAGTTACCAGGGTAAAGCTTTATCCTGCAAGTTAGCTATGAAGTTCAATTTTAGAGCCTATTGATTCATACCTGGACCCCCCACGGTGCTGCAGGCATTCTTTCAGATAAGTGGGGAGGGATCCCATGTCTTGGAAAATCATGAGCAAATGGAGGCTGATCATCATGTGGGTGGAAACCGCCAACCGGAGGAAGACCCCCAGGACCATCAAAATTGTTAAATGGTGGACCTCGACCAGAGAATGTTCCAGAAGGTGAAAATTCTCTTCTTCCCATGTATGGGGGAAATGGGGGCATTTGCTCCATAAATGCTGGGTTTTGAGGGTGTGCCATATGTGGGAATGCATCACGAAAGAAATGGTTCTTCAACCTTGATGTTATCTGCATAAGTGCCTCCTGAACTACTCCAAAGTCTCCATTGACCTAGAACCGCATGCAACAGAAGCAAAGATAAAGGTCAGATAAAAGTTCTAACCCTTGTAACTTAAAATCATAGAATGATAGAATATATGGTATGAAAAATAGGATGGGATTTACCCCCTTCAAACAGACTACTCATACACAAGTTCCAAGGATGTTTCATGCATACCTGAACTACTTCCTCATTTTCTGAAGCATTCTTTGGAACCTGATCTTTACCCAGAATACGGATGTAAGCTCCAGTTGACTTCCTCATTTCAGCAATGACTGAACCCCCCTTACCAAGAAGACATCCAATTTGATGAGAGGAGACAAGGAGCTTCGCAACCATGGTATTATCCTTGCTTTCTGGTGCAGACCTAAATATTCTTGCTTGCACTCGAAGCACGGCATCTTGTGGGGGGATATTGCTTCATCTGGATGCTGCATTAAATGGAAATCAGCCAACATAAATAGTTTTACATTTAAGTAGAGTAGAAGAGTGGAACAAGGAGAATGTGAAATCTATGAGATGTAAACAAAGCAACCATACAGCAGGACCAGAAATGATGATTATGCGATCCTCCGCATCCCCAGTACCCTCTAAGACCTTGACATCACAGCCAGATTCATGTTGAAGAGCCTTGACAATAGAACCTCCCTTGCCAATTACACCACCCACCTTCTCCTCGTTACACAGTAATCGGTAGGTTATAACTTCAGGAGGAAAGTTCATTCTACCAGGAATCCCAGGGTCAACATCATGAAATCCAGATGGATAGGGAGCTCCATGTCCATGGAAAGGACGATTTGGAGGTGGAAACCTATCCTGCCGAGGAGCAGAGAACGGAAAGGATGGTGGGCCACCAGGGTTGACTGGGAAAGGATCCTGATACCTAGGAATATGCTCAAGCAGTTGCTGGGAAACAGATAGAAGAGCTTTCTTGATGGCATCACGAGCACCAGTAATCTGCAAAAGAGAATGAGATTTCAAAAGACGTTCTAATTATTAAACCTACAATTAACTTTGAAAAGGTTTTTATATTTTAACCATTTATTTATTATCATTTTAATCAAGGAAGGCTTGATACCCTAGCTGCATTCTAAGATCGCGATCAGAGTTATGCATTTATGGTTTATATTGTATTCAAATTTGTCTAAGACATTTATCACCAGACAAATATGTACATTTTGCATCTATAAGTATACGAGGTACCCACTCAGAGGTAATTCGAAATGCATTTGGCTGTGTGTTAAATAACATGCTAAGTCAAACGGCAAAGACAGAAGTACCTGAACCAGTTCATCAGAAGAAGATGCACACGAAGGCAGCTTGTCCTTTGGAAGAATTCGAATCTGCGCTCCACTTTCTGATGACATCTGTTTTATAACACTGCCGGCTTTCCCTAACAGACAGCCTACTTGACCAGAGAAGACAAGCAGCCTAGCAACAGATGAAGATGGCTTTTTACTTTCTTCATCTCCTTCATTTGTCTCAGCCAACATGTCAACCATTTTATCAAACACAACTAGCAAAGCTTTCTGAACAGATGAATTTTCTCTATCCTTATCTGATTTAGTCTCATCCATTGGAACATCCTGCTCTTCATTACCTTCTCCCTGTACTTCAGGATTCTCACTGGGTTCATTGATTTTAGTCTCTTCGCCTTCAGCCTTGATCTGCTCACTAATGGTTTCCTTAGCTTTATCTGACCCCACTATAATTATGACTCTTTCATCGCACCCAGGGACACTTTCCTCGACGCGAACTTTTGCTCCAGTCTCATGGCGTATTTGAGCTATGGTGCTGCCACCTTTTCCGATGATTCCACCAATTCTGGAAGCCGAACAAAGTACTCGTATAACTTTGCTAGACGACGATGCATTAAATGGTGCAATATCCGAACCTAGAGCTGTAGATTTCTGCCACTTCCTTCTACCATTTACATCTGCAAGACTTTGGTCGAGTGGCCTCTTAGCTGGTGTGACTTGAGCCGACATCCCTCGAGATCTTGTCAAGAGATAGCTACTGTCGAGAATGTTAATAAAATGAGTCCCACGGCACCCAAATATTGCAAAAAGAACCCATGAGCTGTAACGTAGATTAATTATTGACGGTACATTATATATTACGGTAAGATGGTTGTTGGACAAATCAGATTATGATTTATTAATCATAACATCTAACTTGTTTCAGAAAATATCTGAGTAAATCGCTAAACGACAGGGAATCCTTTTTTAAGGGTTGGCAATTGATTATATCGCTACACGACAAAAGAACTTTTATCTAACAACATATCGGATGGCTCTAGTTTTCGACAAATTCAATGCATTGCAAGATGCATGAGAAACACGTTTGCAAGCTAATGGTTTACTGTATAAGCATGCTATTTACGAATTTGATCAAACATACAACGAGATCTAGCAGATTGGTAACAAGTATGCCATATGCATCAATTATTTACCATTATTATCGACTTAATGAGCCTCGAAACACCTTTAAAGAAAATCAAGTTTCCATTTTTTCTAACCAGGCGCGATAAAAACATTTCGGGACAATGTGGGACTAGCTCATAGAGCATAAATAACCTTTTTAGGGCATGCCCAACATTCAAAGATAGCTCAAAGAATTAAATCAACTCCAAAGCATAACGCACAAGAGAACGAGAAAATTCTAAATTCAGAACATGAAAGAACAAAAAAAAAAATCTTATATGTAAAGTTAAATAAAGGAAAAAACATGCATTGATTCAGCCTTCACCACCAAACCTATCCTTCCATTTCTCAAGAAAATTTAACACTTCAATCACAGAAAAATACATGAATTTTGAATTCCATAAAAACACACAGCTAAACTTCAAAAATTAGTTCAGACGCATCGAATACATCAATGGCTCATAGATTAACAAACATGCATTGCAATTTCATATTCCAATTCAATGAAAAAAAAATGTAGAAAAAAAAAAACGCGGTATGCTTGAAACAATAATGGAGAAGGAATTTTACTTACAACAACTACAAGGGCAAAAGAACCGTCTGAATTTCAATTGATTTTCTGGAATTGAATTATCGGAGAAATTGCAAAATTGTTGAGGAACTGGAGTGAGAGAACCCTTGTGAGATTTACGACTGATTTAGTTAGTAAATACCAATTGCCATAGTGGAAATAATCGGGCTTGGGCCCCCGACCCGAATAAATACCCATATTTGATTTGGGCCAAATTAATTTTTCAACCGGGCCAGGGCATTCTTTTTTATGGAATACTACGTATGATATAAGAGATTAATATTATGCTTCAATTCGATGAGAAATGGTATGCTACACCTAATGGTGAACACTTTCGTGGGTATTTTTCGACGTTAGAAGGAAAAAAGAACAAATTGAGCTTTGATTTTTATTTATTTTGTAGATTTAATAATTTCTATATTAATTTCTATGATACTAGAATATAAAACAATCGAAAAAATTAATGTCAAATCGATGAAACGACGAAGGTGCCCACGAAAATGTCCACCATTAGGTGAGTAGCATATCATTTCTCTCAATTCGATTACGTGTGTTAACATAATTATTTTTAATTTAAAATTGAATTGGTTTTTATTCGGCCCATCAACTGCATTTTATGATATGTAAATCATGTTTATTACTCTATTGTGAATCCACTTGTTATAATTTATATTACAATAAAATGAAACATTCAAGAGGGTAAAATTCGTAAATGTTTAGAAGAATTCAAATCATTTTCACGGCCGGTTCAATTAAATTAAGCGCACATTTAAATCACTGGGAAAATAAATACTAACAAAATGTGAAAATACAACACATCTACCTAACTGTGTAAAAATATATATTATAATTTGGTAAAGTTTGCTTTATAAGATTTGACATTAACTATTAAAAACCTATCATCATATTAATTGGACCACAATACGTCAAATACAAAATAAGAACATGCAATTCATATGCTAATCCCTTACAGCTGTATGTGCCTTTTCTTTAGGCAAGTGATACTGTATTTACATATAATTGTGAACAATCATCAAAAAGCTAGACATATTGTGTACATGACGATGATTTCCATTTAAAGAAGATATATACACATGTAAAAAAGTACTAGATGTGATGTTTACTAGTCCATTAATTAATTAAATTATATGATTTGGTAGAAGTATTTGGATTGGTTGTTTGATTGTAATGGAAGAACAAAATCAAGTATGAAGTAATTACTTTTAGACACTCTACAATCTTGAGCAAAGATGATACATTTTTTGAATATATTTAACAAAATGTATCATCTTCGTTGAGACTGACGAAGTATAATTTAATTTATATAAATATTTCTAACAAAAAAAGACTGAAGTATTGATTTTTTGATACAAAATTAATCCTTTTTTCAGTTTATTGCTACTAATTTTGAAGCAAGTTTTATCATTGTTGTCAATGTAAGCAACCACAAAGCCTTCATATATTAAATATATTCATGCATCATATATACATGTTTATGCAGACTAGTGAACTTTTGAAGATGCTACTTGTTTGGTAATTTGTTTAAAATTGGCTAACTTTGTTTTTCTTTTCTTTTTTTAAAAGAATGAAAAAAAAAAAAAAAAAAAAGACAATCTTGAATTAAGTTCTTAAATTTATTTTTTCACAAATGCAATTGTGGCTTTTGAATTTGTTTGCTTGGATTTAATTCAAAAGGGCTCAAATTCTATGAGGTATCTTTACTTGATATCTTCTTCGTCAGCCCATTTAAAAAAGACCCATAAAAGTATCAAATACTTCCATTAGTCGACTGTACAAGACAAGATCAGCATTATTTGAGCAAGTTGGCAGTTTCTTATTTAATTAATTATTAAAAATTTGGACCAAAAAGTAATAAAAAGAACTAAATCATGCAAATGGGATGTGGTCGTGGCCCCAGTAGAACATGGTCCAAAATTTTCAAATAGTTAATTAAGTTCCCTTAGATGTGGACTGATAATTAATTTTCTTAGATATATTAGATTTTGCATATATTATTCTCATTACAACGACAAAAATAGTAATAATAAAATGAATGCTGGTGCTAATGATAATTATTAAAGTTTGCTGAAAATTTCTGTACGGGGTTCCTATCTAAATATTTGACTATAAGTGACCACAAATATTATTAAAGAAGTTCAATTAATTTTAAATTATTGATAAGTGGAACACTACTGATCATGGAAATAAGTTAATGACTCACTATTTCCTTTTTCTTTTTCTTTTTGAATGAAAGATATATTTTTAAGGATATTGTTAGTGTTTATTTTAAATACTAAATTTTTATATTATCATTTTTCACAAATATCTATTAGAAATAATCTACAATATATATTGTACAAGAGTTTTTATCTTTACAAGAGAGATGGATTGTTTGCTAGGAGTTTTGGCCTACTATATTACTTTGGAGAGTTTCTAGTGAGTTTACGAGAGTTTTTACACTCGAGTTTGAAAGCTGACAGTCAGTACTCATAGTTGTACATTTTTTCAGAAATAATTTCTTTTATAATTCTTTGTTAGATTTGTTTCAAGGAGTTGCGAGATAGTCTTAGTACTGAGTTGTTTTTTTATAATTCACATAATCATAGTGAGTACTTTTGCCACAAGACACTCGCAAGTTATATGATTATATAACTTGTGAAAATTTACATCTCGTGTTATTGTTTTTACTTCTGTTGCTATATCTGACTGAAGTTGAGTGTTCTTCATATACTCCCTCCGTTCATTTCAAGTTGAGTCATTTCTTTTTAGCATTTGAGGCAAACGTTTTTAAGCGTCTTGATGATGAGTTTTAAAATAATTTTTTAAAGAATTTTTTCTTTTATGGGATACTACATACAACACTGGTAGCATCCCGTAAAAGAAAAAATACTTTAAAAATTTATTTTAAAATCTATCATCAAGACGCTTGAAAAAACTTGCCATAAATGCTGAAAAGAAGTGACTCAACTTGAAAGGGACAGAGAGATTATAAATTTATTCACTCCGTAAGCTCAGCTTTACGTACATCCATCGGGCAACACATTGTCTTTCAAATTATGTAACTATCCACGCACATACGAATATATAAGTAGACATTTATGTGTGCGTACGAATATATAAGTTGACACATGAGGAAGAATATTCCAAGTCACGTATCTAAATATTTATTCGAGAAAAATGGGAATAGAACAAATTATGAGTTCCACAATGTGGGCATAATAAACAAATTGAGGAGAGACACAACCATATCTCCTAAACGAAAATGATATCCAACGATTCGTTTAAATCGAATAATATTTTATATAATTGTATACAATTGGATGCTAAAAAGATAAGGCCCAACATTATGGCCACGTGGACACCCAGTATTATTCCTATTTCAAATATTTCACTCAAATCCACATCATATTTGTATTTGTCACGCTTATATCCATATACACACATTATTAAACTACATGTGTATACATACACGAATATTTGTTTTATAAATATTTCAATGTCATTACGTGCCAATATACCATGCATCACCCGACCTTATCACCATAATTAAACTATATTAAAAAAAATATTTTTATAAGTCATATTTCATTTTGTTTATTATTTGTTGATTTCGATTTTATCAACAATTTTCTTGGAATCATGTAGCTACTACTAGATAACTACAACTTTAAAATTTAATTTGAAGGGAAAATTGGATTTTGAATTATTTAGGCCATTCTCTTGTATTATTATTATTATTATTATTATTATTATTATTATTATTATTATTATTATTATTATTATTATTATTATTATTATTATTATTATTATTATTATTATTATTATTATTATTATATATTCCATTGTTAAATCTTATAATGTTCATATCATTAACTCAAATTGAGACAATTCAAATGGTAATACGGTTTCTCTCCAATTAAGAGGTCGGAGATTCGAGTTACTCAGATGCATGTGTGCGAGTGTGTTGTATTGTACTAAAAAAAATAACGAGCAATTTATAAGGAAATATATCTCCTCTTTTGGCACTTGAAAAATATATTAATCAAAACGGAACATTCAAACACGGAAAATAACAATACATATAGCAAATGGCAATTAAAAATGGACCTCTACAACTACAAGAATATTAGCAACAATTAAAATGGATTTCATTTCAAAACCGTCGTTTTTTTCCATTGAAAAAAAAAAAGCGTCGTTCCAAAGCAAATGGAGATATTCTACACATGCTCCCTCCAATTTGCTTATTTTGCAGTTTGCACCTTGAAATCCCACAAATGACATATTATTATACAAATTTCCAATGTTGAAATTTTATTTTAGGACTCTTAAATTGCCAAAAGTCAAAACCCAAATAGGAAAAGACTTAATTATTTTACATATTTGGTAAATATTTGAAAATAATTAGAGCCTTCTCCAACTTGGAGGGCTCTCATTAATTTATTAATATATTTATAGTATTTTAATAGATTTCGGAGGGTTCCAATTTTGGCTGCAACCTGTAGTGGAGCCCATCGAAATCTGGTGGGCTATGTAATATATTATTATTATTATTTTTTGAATTAATTTTTTGATGATTTAAATTAATAATAAAATATTTTTAAAATTCAATTGTATTGCACGTTTGAAAAATTACAATACAATAAAATAAAATAGAAATAAAAAATACTAATGACGACCGAAACATGCCCAAATTTCCTCGATCATATCCTCTTTGAGTTTTTCATGAGCGGTTGCATCACGGAGGGAGGTCTACCTTTGCATATAACATGCAAAAGAGACATCAACACCTTGACGTACTTGCAACGAATTAGTTGAAGAACTCGATGCCTCGTCGTCCTCCCAATTTTGGGCTTCCTCTCCTTTATCTTCAATTATAATATTGTGCATGATAACACATGCATACATGATCTATGTTAAATTTTTGATATAATGTAATCGTCCCAGCCCTCGCACTATCGCCCATCGGGCTTGGAGAACGCCGAATGCTCTCTCGATGTCCTTCCTCGCCGATTCTTGTTTCATGGCGAAAAGTGCTCGCTGTGGATCTGTTGGACATGGCACCGTCTTCACGAAAGTTGGCCATTTCGGATAAACCCATCTTGTACTGCTTGCTGTTGACCGTGAAATTAACAGCAGGTGCAACGCCCTTCAGATAATCATTGAATACGTCCGATTGATTCAACACATTGATGTCATTGTTCGATCCGGCGACGCCGTAAAATGCATGCCAAATCCACAAGTCAATTGAGGCCACGGCTTCAAGAATTACTGTTGGAGCTCTCTTCTTGAAATTGGCGTATGCAGCTTTCCACGGCGATGGACAATTTTTCCATGCCGAATGCATGCAGTCGATACGCTCACGCATTCCGGGGAAACCGTGCTTTGCTTTATGCATTTGGACGAGCCGTTGGACATCACGGGAATGGGGTCTCCCGTCTCCTCAGATACTCGTCTCCAAAAGCAGCAACGACAGCACGACAAAAATGCTTAAGGCATTCTCGCCCTGTTGAATCGGCGATGCGCAAATACTCGTCGAATTGATCTGACGGACCGCCATATGCAAGTAAGCGCAATGCCATCGTGCATTTTTGAAGGGGATGAAGCCTATCTTGTCCGGTTGCACTGGGCCTTGTTGGAAATATGGATCACGCGCTGTCAAGGTCTCGACAATTCGCAAGAAGAGCGGTCGTCGCATGCAAAATCGGCGCCTGAACATGGTGTCCGTATAAGTCGGATTTTCGGCAAAGTAGTCGTTGTAGAGTTGCTCGTACCCCGCCTCACGATCATGCTCAACATATTGCTTCTTTGCTTTCGCCAATCGGCGTTCTTCACGACGCTAATTTTCAGTAATTATCTCCTCGGCTTGAAAATACAAATCGATACCTTGACGTACTATCCTCTCTCGTTCCTCACGATTCATGTTTTTTGAATTTAAAATGAATAAAAAATGAAAAAAGTTGAAGGTATGTTGTGTTGAGGATGAAAGTGGTGTGGAGAAATAGATTTGGGGGAGAGAGTATATATAGGTGAAAATATGGAAAATTTAAAATAAAAAAATAATAATAATCATGTCAACGGTTAAACGTTACACCTCAGCGAGCCCGCGGGTTGAGAGGGGAGGGCAAACGGGACCGCGGGCTCGAGCCCGCGGAGGGCGCCAATGGGAAAAATAGCAGCGGGCCCGCGGGTGCCGCTGCGAATGCTCATTGACCCTTTAAAGATTATACCCTTTTGAAGAACTTCCAAGACCAATTGTCAAGTAATGGCTTTATAAATAGACAAAGAAAAAGGAGAGCTCCAAGATTTGGTTATTATGTTTATTTACTATAATTCGATCGAGAAATTACATTTAAGACATGCGTATATAATTTAAGAATTCAATTACATATAATATTGAATATAACATTAATAAAGTATAATTTACGATATCATTTTTGTCTCATCACTAAATTAATATCACAACTAGAGACGGATCTAGTAAGTGATGGGGAGGGCTTAAGCCACCACCAAATAAATAAAATAAATAAATAAATAAAAACTCTTAAAAATTATCAAATTATTGTTAATATGCACACTTTATAGCATAAAAGCCCCTACTATCAAACCAATAATATGAAATTTTTCATCAAACTCATAATTAAAAAAATTTAACCCTTACTTGATATTTTTTCTGAATCCGCCCCTGATCACAACTTATTGTAATAACATAGTATCACAACTAAAGAGCAGACCGAAATAGTCACTTTTCTGTCGACACGATTCAGATCATACTAATTGCTTATATCGAGATGCCCAGAGTGCAGTTTTATATAGTGATTTCAAGTTATTAGAAAATATATATATATATCAATAAAATATCAATTTGATAATTGCTAGAATTGCAAGGAGCAAAATTGGAAGATGAGGTTAATTAGTGGACGCAATATGCAAATTATATAAATTAGAAAGATCTCTATGAATCTATAGATACAATACAGCCTATACATAAAGATATTCACACATTAATGTAATGCGTAGATTTCCTCTATAAATATACGCAGCCAGTGTTCTTCTCCATCGCTCCACGCGTTGCATTTCAGCTTTTACACTTCTCGCTTTCGCTCTACAGCTCATGCTTCTCCCTCTCTACGCCTCTCTTTCTCTCTCTATATAATCAAAATCGCCGTCTCTTTCTCTCTCCATACCCGTTTTTTGGCTAAAAATCTCCGTTTTCTCGCTCCAATTCTAGCCTCATATTCCTATTATTCACAGAATCCGACACTTGCTACATTTGGAGAGGAGCCGTGGTAGCTTTATTAAGAAATCAACATGAACGAGGCTAAATTGACGAATCGGAAGAAATTTGGAATAATATTTTTGTTTGTGTTGGCTTTGTAGGAAGAACGGGATTGAATCTCGGTATATGTGTTTGAATAGTATACGGATATACGTGTTTATATCTATATATAGGTAAATCGGAGTTGGTAATGAGGATGGGAGGTGAAATCGCCTACAAGGAAGAGGAGGAGGAGGTGACGAAAGACAGGGAGCTGGAGGAAGAGAAAATGGTGGCGCAGATGAGGTATTCGGCGATCGGAGGAGGGTTTTCTCCGCCGCCATCGACGATGAATGTTGTGGTGGTGGGTTACGCTCTTACTTCTAAGAAGATTAAGAGCTTTTTGCAGCCCAAGCTTGAAGGGTTGGCTAGGTAATTTACTTTATCTCTGCGTGCATATATACATTTATGGTTTTAACGTAAAGCGAGGATAATTGTTTGCAAATTGCGGTGCTTTGCACATGTTGTCTGTTTATAAATAAAACGAAATGTAATTATCGTTGAGGGGGAGGATTGGTATCAATTCTGCTTCTATTTGTTGGTTTGTTCTCGTTATCTTTTTGTTTTCGTTAACAGTATTAGCTATTGGGATGCCGCAGCTGTTTGTGTTGAATTATTTCCAATGGAAATGGATCAATCCCCTATTTCAAATCTTAGATTTTATTGTGGAGATATGTGTATCATGGGACTATTTTGATGTATTTATTGTTAAGCTTCTATTTGCTTTTTCTGGTTGTGTTTTGTTGCACGTCTGTTTCTCGAGTCTATTTTGAAGGATAAATTGTGATTGTGTGAAATATATGGTTGTGAGACAGGATCAGATCAGAAACTATTGATGGATATAGAACAGGCGTATTCCTTTGGATGATGTTCTTAATAATGACAAAACTTCAATTAGATATTTGTGGCGTATGTTCAATTTGTGTTCACATCAGAAGATATTATTGTAGCTGCTATTGGGTCCTTGTCACTTTCACCGAGTTTTCTAGTACTATACCATTTTCTAGTACTCTAGTGATTAGTTGTCCTTTTTGCCTGTTTTGAGGTGAATGGAAGTTTGAGCTGATCAGAATGAATTTGGCTTTCAGCGACAGATATCTTAGTATTTTTGTGTGATTATTTTCACCTTTCTTTATCCATTTTATATTTCACAGACTTAGTTTGTCCTTCCGTGTGTGTTAAAATAAGTGGATATTTGTATCATGTTGGGCAAGCTCCATTTGAAATCTGATTCATAAGCTTTTATAATCATCTGTCATGATCTATCACCCTCTTGACTATAAACTACTCTTGGTCTACATTAGGATCCAAAGCTTTCTATGGGCTGGATGAGTATATTTTTATTTTTATTTCAGATTTCTTTTCTTGCATTAGAAGCCTACAAGTATTTAGCAATTTTCCTATATCTTGACAACTTTGAGATTGCAATACTCTAGAGCATTGTCCACTATTTCCTTTGTGGATGAGAGGGAGAACATAAATCGCTTTTACGCTTTGATTTAGGAGGCTGCCATATGATTTTAATGATAACAAATTTTCTTATGGAATGTACGCATGCTTTTGTTTCTCTGTAATACTAGCATAGTACTCAATCATTGTTAGCTAATTCAAATTGTTCGCAAAAAAAATGCAGAAACAAAGGAATTCTATTTGTGGCTATCGACCTTAGTAAACCACTTTCAGATCAGGGTCCCTTCGACATTATCTTACATAAGGTGAGTTTTTGTGCATCTTCTTGACCCTATTCAATGTCTTGATTGATATTTCATATATATTATCTTAGACAATCTGATAGTCAACCTATAATCTTCTTTGCCTGTCATGCAGTTATCTGGAAAAGAATGGCGATGCATACTTGAGGTTGGTCTCATCGTTCGCTCTCAATCATAGTAATATAATGTGTGAAATTAAGAGTTTAAGATTACAAACACAAATTATGCTACTTCAGAATCGCATTATTCATGTTGGTGGCATAGACTGTGCATGCATTTTATGCGAATGGTGCACTAATACCCATCTTCCCAGAGTACTTTGCTCTTCCGTGCATAATGAATAATGATTTCCTGAGGTTCAAGCCTCCAGACTCGTACAGTGATGATGTTCTCCTTCCATGGGCATTTTAGCGAGTTTAGGCTATGGATTTGCATGCTGGCTGACCGCTACCATTATATCATGCTTTTGGGGAGAGAGCTAAACTATTTCATGTGTTATGCTTTGGTATTTCCTTCAATGTTCTTCTTGTTTGTTTACTTGGACCTCAATTCAATTGGTCTACCTGCTCACCTTGCTGGGCCTCGTAGCTCATAGTCATTTACTTTTGCAGTTTAGATTGAGAGATCTGCATCTCTCACAGTGGCTGGCAGTAGAAATCTGATATGTCATCTCTTTTAGAAGATGACCATAATGAACTCTAAGGTTTCCTTGGTAGGGCTGTCTAAACGGTTCTAGGTTTTCGGGTTACCCGGAACCGAACCGGACCTGAGCCAGGTTTGTACCCGAAACCGGAAATTTCGGGTAATGGGTCGGGTCCGGTTCCTGATTTCTAAATGTTTTTGGGTTTCGGGTTACCCGGACCCGAAAGGCGGGTACCCGATACCCGAACTTATTTAAATATAATAATTATTTTTTATTTATTAATATATTGATTCATTTAATTATAATATTATTCATTCTTCATTTTCATTCATAGAAAGTTCGAAACCCTACTATCATTCTTCATTCATTCTAGTGATTGTGATTGTGAACTTTGTGATGTTTTTTTTTTCGAGAATTTGAATGATGGATACAAGTTATTATTATGTTGATTATTATGTGTTAATTGTTAGAACATTTTTATGTTGAAATTTGGATACAGGATAAAATAGATTATATTTTTTCAAAGAAAAAAACACATAATTCGGGTACTTTTGGGTACCCGGAACCGATCCGAAATAAATACGGGTCGGTTCCGTGTACCCGAACTTTTTTATGGGTCGGGTACGTGTATTGATTTTACGAAAATTTCGGGTCGGGTACCCGGGAAGTTCGGGTCGGGTACCCGGACCCACCCGAATAGACAGCCCTATTCCTTGGTACAAGATTATCTGACTGCTGCATTTTCTGTTAACATCTGCAAATATGCCAAATATGCAATAGGATCAGATTGACACTGATGTCATGAATAGGATAGTGCCAATGATTGCTTCAGTTTGGTTTGTTAGTTTGTGTATCATTGCTTAGGTATCAACCACGGTTGAAATGACATGCCTTAATGGAAAAAACTGAATCGTCAGTACTAGGATTGGTAAAATACTTCAGGAGTAGGCATAGCATTTGATATCATTGAGACAGTGTCACCCCGTCCTAACTTGCTGCAGTGATCTAGATGACCTGTTCTAGCATTGATATTATGTACGTGGCTGATATATTGCCTTTATTTATGATGGATGTGCTCTTTTACATCAGAATTCTGTAAATGGAATTATTTTAATGGTCAGCGTGTGATGCTGACCTTTTACCTACCAACCGGTTAATGCATATGAAAGTTTGGTTTAGAATACTTGTGATAGTATATATGAACTCCTGACTCCTGTATATGTTTCATTGATTTGGACTGCTATAATACTCTGCATAAATTGTGTTTTATGTATAATTTTTAGATAAGTAGCTGTGGTTTTATGATCTGAGGGTGTGTATATTAAAATGAGAGTGTCGTGTCGAACACAGAATTTCTGAGGGACAAATTATCATTCTTATTTTTCCAATTTTCTAGGATTATCGGAGAACACATCCCAATGTCACAGTTCTTGATCCACCCGATGCCATACAGCATGTGTATAGCCGTCAGTCTATGCTCCAGGTTGTTGCTGACCTGAATCTGTCAGACTCGTATGGTAATCTTCTACGGCATGCTATTTATGTATTAGACTTGGCTTTCATTTTTGCTCGTCCTTTCCTTCCTTGATTATGGATGTGACCAACAGTCCCATAGTTCTGCCTTTGCAAAAACAACAGATCTCCCATGTGCTTTTGTCTTGCAGGAAAAGTGGGTGTACCCGAACAGTTGGTTATCAAGAAGGACCCATCATCTATTCCTAATTCTGTGAGCATAGCTGGGCTGAGGCTGCCGCTCGGTATGTCCCCTTGATATGCTTACTGTTTTTAATAATCAGTAAATTTTTGAAACTTTCACGTGTTACATGGGAAAATCTTGAACTGTTATGAAAAGACATTTGTGTTTTGGCTATTACATGGATGATAAATGTTTAATGTAGTGATCAACTTGTTCATATTTTAGTGGCAAAGCCATTGTTTGCAAAGTCACATGAGCTGTCTCTGGCCTATGACGAGTTATCTCTCCAAAAGCTTGAGCCCCCACTTGTTCTGCAGGAATTTATAAATCACGGTACGACATCATAGTTCATTTGGTTTCCCTTACGCATTCAGTGGCTAGCATGGAAAACTGTGTCAATTGCCTTACAAATATTTTCCCTTCCTGTGATTTTAGGAGGTGTGCTTTTCAAAGTCTACATTGTTGGGGAAGCAATAAAGGTTGTCAGACGTTACTCGTTACCAGATGTCAGTAGGCGTGAGCTAAAAAAGAACGCAGGCGTTTATCATTTTCCAAGAGTATCTTGTGCTGCTGCATCTGCCGATGAAGCAGACTTGGATCCTCATATTGCTGGCAAGTGGTCGTGGGATAATGATACATGATTCTTTCTGGATTTTTTAAAGAATAAAATCTTTGAATATCTGCTGTTTTTTTGTTTACTTGTCTAAAAAAGCACTTCATACTGCAGAGCTCCCTCCAAGACCATTACTCGAGAGACTAGCTAAAGAACTACGACACCGGCTGGTAGTCTTCCTGTCCATTTTTGTTCTTGATACTGTTATGCTCAAGTTACTTTTGGTTTTTCATCTCGACTCTTGTCTGGTGCTTTGTTGAGTTCTAATTCTCTGTGCTCTTGACATAGGGTCTGAGACTGTTTAACTTGGATATGATTCGTGAGCATGGAACTCGAGACCGCTACTATGTGATAGACATCAACTATTTCCCAGGTATATAACTCCCCGAGTCAGTTTATCTGTTTATTGATCCTTTTTTTTCCTTGGATGGATAAGGAGTTCCTTATAGTAATACTGCGATTTCAGAATTGTAAAGGCTTCTGTCCTGAATTATTTGTTACCGACTTGCAGGATATGGGAAAATGCCTGAATATGAACATATATTTACAGATTTCCTCTTGAGCCTGGTTAAAAGCAAATAAAAAGTTCGAAACATGGGGAGATTTTTCTGATCGATGTAAACGAGCTCGCGCTGCACAAAATCAGAGCCGTTCTTCTGCGTGGCAGATAGGTACGTGGTGGTTGTTTGAACTGCAAAGAATAACGAAAATTTGTTCCTATCCTCGACATAGGTTGCCTCGTGAAGGGTAATCATCTTGGAAGAGGTTCTCTTTCGCGACTCCATGGAAGCTTTTATCCTTGTCTAGTGTCCCAGTTTTAGTTCATTTTTTCATGCGTTCTTTCTAATTTTTGTTGATTTGGTAGATGGTGATTTCACACTTGAAGCTTAGATCAAGTGAGAAATTCTCCTTGTAAATCCTTCTTTTTAGAGAAGCAGCATGTAAAGTTCCTTTATAGTTTTAGTTTAGCATTTCATCGTCTCATTTTTGCTACTCTTTTTTACACATTTTTTTTTATGGCTGCAGATTTTGCACTGGCGTTATTTATTAATTTACTCGCACTTACACTTACCTTTACGATTAATGATTAGTGACCGAGTTAAATTTCTGTTGTTATAGTCATGGATATATTTTTGAGAGGGTCTGAATTTCGAAACATGCTAGGACCATATCATAATGCATTACTGATTAAATAATAGGAATATTTATAGATAAATTAAGTCTATGAAAAAAAATGAGATTTTTATATTTTTTATACGGGCTTGGATATAAATAACGGTGCAATCATGTATGCGATTTACACATGTGACTTGAAGTTGATTTAGGAATATTTTTAACACGTACATACATACATACATACATACATACATACAAGTTTTAGCATAAACATATATATATATATAGGTAGTAGATCATATGAAAATTAATTATTACGTGAAATCTGCAACCCATCATAAACGTTACATTTTATGCATAAAATTATGCATTTTGTGCATAAAATGTTGCATAATAAAATATATTATTTTATATTATTTTTATGAATAGAATGCATCATCATGAGAATACAACATTTTATGATAAAAATGCAACACTTTTGTACATAAAATGCAACATTTTATGATGGGTTGCAAGTTTCACGTAATAATTAGTTTTCACCATAACCCATCCCTATATATATATATATATATAGAGAGAGAGAGAGAGTGGTTTTTATGCTAAAAATTCCCCACATGAGAAATATGAATACATCTTGTCCATTCATCTAATAATAGTTAGTGGCTGAGATTAATTCAAGAAAAATAACAATAAGCACCAATTCTTACGGAAAGAGGGTGAATAGGTAGTTTTTGTAATTAAGATCCTATATCTTAATTATCGCCGCAACATCTCCATAACTAACTCAACACCCATTCCGCCATTATTGAAACCATATTAAAATCGAAGTGCATATCTTAAAACCTCTAAACATGCTATATGGAGAGAGAAAATTATCACTAATCTTTTGGAGCTAATGTTTTGAATATATGCGAGACCCATAATTAAGATCCTATACGTTGATTAATTTGTTGTTTCAGGTTCCACGTTTGTATGCTTAAAATCGTGAACTACAAATCGTGTATTAAATGTGTAAAATTACTTCATGATAAATTGACATAGCATTAAAATGATCAAAGCGAGATATCAAGTAAAGAGCATTAAAATTTCAATTTTAAGCATAGATAGAGTCAAGTTAAAAACTATTAAAATTTCAAGTTTAAGCATATAAGAGTCAAGTAAAAAGCATAAAAATTTCAAGTTTAAGCATAATTAAAAAGTCAAATAGAATAGCATAAAACTTTTCAAGTTTAAGCATAAAAGAGTCTAGTAAAAAGCATAAAATTTTCAAATTTAAGCATAAAAGAATCAAGTAAAAAAACATAAAATTTTTCAAGTTTAGCATAAAAGAGTCAAGTAAAAAGCATAAACATTTAAAGTTTAAGCATGAAAGAGTCAAGTAAAAAACATAAAAATTTCAAGTTTAAGCATAAAAGAGTCAAGTAAAAAGCATAAAGTTTTCAAGTTTAAGCGTAAAAGAGCCGAGTAAAAAGCATAAAACATTTTAAGTTTAAGCATAAAAGGGTCAAGTAAAAAGTATAAACATTTCATTTTAAGCATAATTTGCCTTCTACTCTTTCCGTATTTGCTCTTAGTGATGTACAATATTAAATTATGATTCACATTTTTAAACTGATTGTTTTAAAGTTATTTTTTCACTGTGTACATGCTATTACATTTCATGTAAACTATTTACGAAATGAAAATTTATTAATATATTTATTAATTAATGGAATGAAATAAATCAAAATATGGAATTGAATAAAAATTGTGAATTAAAAAGTCAATGTATAAAATCATATACTGTAGCTTCTCCACATAAATTGTGAATGAAAGAAAACTGAAGAAGAAGAGAAGAAAATAAAAAAAGAAAAGAAAACTGAAGAAGAGAAAAAAAAAACAATAAATAAAGAGAACGGTTGTCAATCTACGGTAAGATATTTAGAGAGAATGTAATCCCGTAATTACGGGGGATGTCAAATAGTAAGAGAAAACAATTAGACAAAATTACCCATAAAGTAACAAAATATGCTATATTTAATTTGTTTAGCATCATATTAAACCTTCATTTACAACCATTGATTTAAAAAAATGGATGGATGAGATTCAATCCTTTTTCTCATAGGAGGATTCATTCCTATATAATCCATCCTATATATATATATATATATATATATATATAAGAAATAGTTCACATGCAAATAAATCCTTGTGTGAGAAGTGTGAATTATGCTTAAAACAATACAAAATCATGCTTACAGCTATACAAAATTATGCTTATAAGCACAAAATGCACCATAAGCATAATTTTGTATAGCTTTAAGCATGATTCTGTATAGCTTTAAGTATAATTCACACTTCTCACATAAGGATTTAAATCTATATGAACCAAACTCTATTTATATATATATATATATATATATATATATATATATATATATATATATTAATTAATTAAATTCAAGATAATTGGCTTAGTTTTCAAACTCTAAGCTCTTGCGATCAATTTTGCAATTCATTGTGCTGGAAGAAGTTGTTATATTAGCCGTAAATGGAACCTAAGAAAAGTTAGCTCTTTTTACAACATCAATGAGTGTTCAGAGTTTAGACATAGGAACAAAAGTCTTGCCAAACAACCCACTTATGTTTGAACCGGAACCTTGAACTTGTAAACTAAACCAAGTGTAAACAACAAGCACTTATCAAGAAAGTAACTTGATAAACAAACCTGTGAATTAAGATCCCGCAACTGTCGCACAGCTTGAGGAGACCCATTCATGAAGTACAACCCACCAGATAGTTCAACTTGAATGCCAACCCTATTTAGTTCAATCTCAGTAAGGTTCAAAGCCTGAAGAAATGTTAAAATTATTAGTCTAATCAGAGACTTTTAAAACCCAATAAAATGAGCAGTTGGACAAACTCAAAAGAAAGTGTTGGGACTTGAAAAACATACAAGCTAATTAAATTGGAAGTAATTACAAGCCTGCTCATTCTAGAGTAGATCAGTAGAGATGATCAATATCAGTTCAACATTTTCTAAACGGGCACAATTTTAGTTCATGATAGTCCTAAACTCTCCAAGAATGAAGAGTTGACTAGCAGCCAAACATAAAAAAAACACAAGAAGGTGCTGAACAGAGAAAGCCTAACCTTCAAATAGTACTACTAGTATATTGTTTGCGTACCTGAAGTATCTTTCCGACGTTGCTGGCGCTATAAATCTTGTGAACATAAGCAAATAGATGTGGGTTGTTGGAGGGGAAGTAGGGAGCAAATATGCAATCAGAGGGGCACCTCCTCCTCAAATGCTTGCACGCTGCTCACCAGCTCGAGCTCGAGTTCGAGTTCATCCCCTGCCTGCCTTAAGAGAAGAGAAGATAAGAGAAGAGATCTCTCACTAGATTTTTATTTCCATGTACCACCAGCTTTATCACTATATTTTCTCTAAACTAAATCCAACCCTTAGATTGTGCTTTCTTATATTCTCCAAACAGCTAGTCTAACGGCTATTACTCCTAACTTATGGTAAATACGTCTCTAATTTCAATTTCCTAACTTAGCTTATTCATCCCAATTCTGCTATTCTTTTGTCCCTTAATTTTTCTCCTTTCCTTTTTGATACGATCTTCGTCTAGCAAGAGATGCCGACGCAAATACGTAGCCTAGAATCTTAACAAATTTCGTGGGCCTCATATTACACAAAAATAAGAACAAGTCTTCATTCGACAGCCCCAGAATACGCCAGACAACTTTGGACAGATATTTGGACCTGTAAATGATCTTTTCTGGTCTTGTCACCTCTAATACGACTTGTATATCTTTGAAAGAGCTTTCGAACGACATCTTGTGGGTTACGATATGACTTCTGGAACTCCAGATACAGCCGTTTTCTCGAGATTGCACACTTGCTAAAAGTTGACAGATTTTTCTCGAAACGACGAACCATGGATTGCATCATTCCCCTCCTCTTCAAGAGGATTTGTCCTCAAACCCAGAA